>CM035813.1:49520116-49765116 GCA_020458035.1 Magallana ariakensis
AGTTTGTTCAAATCATGAACCCCGGGGGTAGGATGGGGTCACAACGGGGAGGGGGGAGGGAGACAAATTTTTGACATAGGAATATATGGAGAAAAATCTTCTACAAAACCTTTTGTCTAGAAAATCTGTAACTTTAGTAAAAGCAACCTTGGGTAGTGTAGATTCAAATTCGTTAAAATAAAAATCTTGAGGAGTAGGGTGGGGCCACATTCAGGATCTAATTTTACAAAGGAAAACATTTTTAATTCACAAAAACTGAAATGTTATAATATATATGGTTTTACTAATATGCAAACATTTTGCCAATTTGTGATTCTTTAAAATTGTTAAGACTTTTGCCTCTGGATGATTCTTGGGCCTCACAAGGGGTTCAGAGTTTGATGTAGGTTTATATCCCATGTATAAACAATTGTCTAGGATCTTGTTGAGAACTGCGATGCTCAACATGTGATATGAATATAAAATCATCCTGTTAAAAAAGGGACTTGATTATAAACATAAGAATATATACATGTATTACTACATTGTCCAGATATTTTGTATTATGTCGATCTCCATTAAGCTGATTTTATCATGCCTATTGTTGCTCAGGTGAGCGATGTGGCCCATGGGCCTCTTGTTTGTATGGTATAATCGATTGTTGGTGCAATGTAAATACCAACGTGCAATTTAAGGACGTTATAATACTCCTAACCAATAGGGCGATTTGACGAGCGTGGTTGATTGTGTAGTTCTTGACTGTGATGTGTGTGGTTTCTGGAGAGCGCACTGATATATGCACATTGTATCATCAATACCAGAGAAGTAGACAGGCAAGGCCATCTCGAAGAAGGAAAATATGCTTCATGGATGGTTTTGTCTGTCCACCTCTCTAAGGAGAATATTTCATTGTATTAGTTTGTCTGCATTGATCATTTTCGGAAGTTACTACACTTCCTCTTGATGTCTTTCATTTACCGGCAGATTAATTAATTACTAATTTAAATTTCATCACCAGAGGAATTTAAGAGATTATGGATAGAAATCTATTTTTGCATTTATATGACTTGCAATCATGTTTTTATTTAAAGTTGCGTTACGATTTTGATAGACAACTTGCATGTTTATATTCATTCTTTTCTTAATTTTTTTATTGAATTTTATTCACAATACATGATTTTGGTGTGCGTAAATGGAAATGAGAATCAGATAAAAGTAATAAGGTGCAACAAGTTAAACGGGCAAACAAACACAATCTTTGAAAACAATGCAAGAAGCTGTCTTCTCAATGACTTTAAAATGAATTTTTTTTTTTTAAACCAAAAACAAATTTTAATTTCGATAAAATCTATTATAAAGCACTGTGAGATCTAATTTCAACGCGTTCAGTCCTTTTTTTGATACAACAATTTGTTTTGTTAAAAATTTCGAATGGTTGTCAATCAAACATCCTGAAAAACAGCTACATGCAGCTGCCTGAATTGATGTCCATCGGTGCCTCGTTAGATACCATTACCCACTGTATGTGTATATAGTTTTTTTTTCATGAAAGCACTGCATTTTGAACGAATGCAGCACAACGGGCTAGCGAAAACATCGGGGTTTTTTCGGTGGTGGTGGTGGGGGGGGGGGGGTTCCAAAGTCCCCGTCTGTGAAAGTTGGGGGGGGGGGTGTCGCACACATACTTTCCCTTTATTGTTTTGATTTTTTATCAGAGAAACCACTAATCCACCAGTCATCCGCTGGCCTTGAAATACGAAGCCCATCAGTTAGCTCTTGAATAGAGGAAAAGAGGAATTGTCCCCAAAATAAGAATCTAATTGCCTTTCATTCGCGATGTTTATCTTTTGATCAACAATATGTCGCACTATAATTATATTTACATGTTATCAAACTCATTTTTTGGCATTCTTGCTTTAATATGCTGACTTTGAAATGTTATAAACTTTAACAGATAAGTGTTGGTTTTTTTTCTGTTTCGTAGAGAAGATAACTTTTTAAGTAACGATAACTCTGGTTTTTGGGGACGGAATAGTCTAGGACAGTGGAAACAAAATGAACGAACATTATGGTTAAGTTTAATAAATAAAACGTTCTCAATGCTAGATGAATTTAACTTTTATAAAATGTGTTCAATATTGATTATTTGTAAAAATCTAAATATTGTTTATTTGATTGCAAGCTGTGAATTGTGTTCTAGCATTTTATTATACTTCAAACCACCGATTGCAATGAATGAAATTATTAAAGTCAGTTAATTCAACTGTTCAATTATTTTTAAAGTTATAATACTAAACAACAATGAAGCAATATTTTTTACCTTTAGATTTTAATTCAATAAAACGTTTTATATCGTTTCTTTGTACAATTCTTTGGATAAAACCTATAGTTAAAGTATGTAATCTGGGAATTATCTTTTTGGTGTTTATTTAAAGCTTTTTGGATATCAGTTACACATTACAACAAATATCAAAGGGCATGTCTAGTTTAATTAAACTCGTCAAAAAATCGAAATAATTCAACACATCTGTTGCATACTGGTGCACCACTCATATTTTTTTAGTGTTTCATTGTTCATCCAGTCAATAAAAATGTACCTTTTATGAGTCGGCGTCTTTTTATTTTATCTTTAATAAAATCATAAAATTTTAAGACATGTTTAAGACATGTAAACAAGTGCATTATCAATTAGATTAAATTTGACCATCCTATTTTTTGGTTATGAGATCAGTTTGTGGTCATTATCTTTTCCCTTCAATGTCAAGTCAAAATCTCAGACGAGTCAATAAAATTGCAGTGTGTGCGTCATCTATTTTATGATAGTTTGTTTCTCTTCTCCAATAACATAAGAGTACCACACAATGTATATCGGTAGATGCAACAAAATTGAAATGAATAACAAAATTAAATAATTTAATTTCATTTGTAACAAGCATTTTGATTGGCTAAGCACACAGAAAAAAATCAATTTATTTTGTATAACCTGGTTAGCTATGTAGCCACGCCCCCTTGACAACCCCATATTCCTGCGCGCGTTACAGTTTTTATGTTTCTTGTTATTGCATATATGTATTTAGACATTGTATGTGGCAATACTAATGGACAGAAAAGAACATACATACTAATAGTTAAATAAGAGAAAAATACAGTTTTAAGTGAATATTTAATTTATCATTAATATACCTGGTACATGTATGTGAGAATGAGAAAGAATTGTATATTTATTTATTGCTTATATAAAGGTATTCGGCGTTTATAAATAAACCATATATTTTACCGACTTGACGTACAAGATTGCACACAAAAGAAATAATTTTAAAATTACATTTTGTAATCAGTTGAAAATAATTTCTCTGTAGGAAGATCATTGTAAAAATATATCAATGCGTCCAGTATGACTTATTGCATTTATCTAGTGTGGTGTGTCTTAAATGCACATAGTACAATTTACAAAAAAAAAATAGGCCTCGGACCCACGATTTATGACTTAGATAGTTATAGAAATAAAACCGGGTTATTCTTCAACAACAGGGAAGACTACGTGTTTATAAGTTTATATTGCAAACAACTTGACAAAAAGAATGTACTATGTTTAAAGCTTTTCTTATGAACAATAGATGCAATATATGAAAATAAGCTCTTGCATATCAAATTGACTAAAGCCTGTGACTAAAATGTCAAATGAGACCTTGCTTAAAAATTAATTTGATTATTTTTGTTTTTTATTTGTTTTCAAATTCCGTTTGACCATTTCCAGTTCAGCGGCACCATTATATTTTGGTACATAAAACAATATCAAAATAATTTCAAAACTGTAAAAATAAACAACAATCGAACAATTTGAAAGTTTTAACCAAACAATTATTCAAAAGTAATGCAAATTGATTAAATTGCGCGACAAACATATGCTATCTGATATCATTAAAACAGCTTTAACATTATCTGATTACTTACAATTACATATACATGTCTTTTTATCATTTGAGATATCTATTTTTTCATAAGAATTAAAAAAATCTATATCGAAATCTGATATAATAAAAACCATTCTAATCATTTCTGTTCATTTATCATAATGCAGGCTTTATCCTATTCATCATTGCGAAGGTATATAATTTGCTTTTCAACAACGTTTCCAATAATTTATCTTGAATAAAACAAAATTCCATGCTTCTTGATTTAAAAAAAAATCTTTTTATGTTGCTTCGGTAATGACGAAGATTAATCATATGGATGTTTGGTATGAGAAATGAAATGATATAACTTACCACATGACCTGCATTCATAATCCTGAACATTGAGAAGTTCTCGTAGGTTTTCACGAATCCGCAGGCGTTTTTGATCTGTTGAGGACATGGGAAGGGTTGCCTTTCGGCTTTGGAGTATTTCCGGTAAATGTCCAGTGTGCCCACCCATTTCAATGTTCCTTCAATATATTTATAACTAAAAAAGATTAATGTAATAGGAAACAAATATTGATTGAAAGAAACCATTAAAGATTTATTCCATATTTTTATTAAAAAAAATCTAGCAAACTTCTCTTTTATCAATTAATATCTGATATTTTACAAACGGTAGAGTAATGCTAAACAAAATAAGGTTTTATTCGGGTATGAAGTTTGCTATCTGAAAAAAAAATATTACCTGCATTAGACATTAATGTAATGTCTTCATGCAATAGTTGCAATTTCTATTAATAGTCCATTGCATTTGAAAGTAATTTTTAGGGTTAAAAGAGAACGTATTTAGAAAAAGTTGGGTCGAGTATATTTTAGTGTTGTCTAGTCATCAGTTTTTATGTATGAAAAAGAGGAGGAAATACTAAGTGAATGTAACTTTGAATAAATGTTATGCGTAATGATATATTTTGTACTTACCAAGAGTGTTGACAATGATTTTTAACACTTTTTTTAAGAATCTGTTTGACAACAATAATAAAAAAAAGTTCCAATACAGGATTTCATCTTCCCAATTCAAGGGTCTCACGACGAACCGTAAATTTTAACTTATTTTGTTGAAGGAAAAAGTAACACTCCTTGATGTATGTTATTCGCCGTAAAACTTAACGGGATTTTGACCAAAGAAAGATAATACTTTAAGGAATCCTTCATTGCTGATTTGCTCATTACCGCCACGAAAAATGTGTTCATGGACTATACTCAATAACATCCGCGTTTATACTTATTTACTTTTGATGTTTCAGATCGATCCTCTTTACAAAAATATTATATACCAATGTTCTAAGTAAACATAGGTGATATTTTACCTTTATTTTACTGCAGGCTTCATAAAGTCACCATAAAGACTTTCATACACTGATTGGTTTTGTCCTTAATGTAAGCAACACATATCAATGTTGTTATGTCCTTAATGAAAGCAACATATATCAATGTTGTTATGTCCTTAATGACAGCAACACATATCAATGTTGTTATGTCCTTAATGAAAGCAACACATATCAATGTTGTTATGCAAAATCTTTTCTTCTCAATTCATTTTCATTTTACTGGAGAAACAAGTATTCCTTTTAAAGGAATGATCGGCAATAATGATATATTGATAGCTAGAAGCAATCAACAGGATCAGTTTGATGTAAAATAATAAAAAAGTACTGTATTTTTACAAAATATAGAATATTTTGAATCTGTACACCATAATTTCATTATTATAAACCGTCAACAAATTTAATTTTGAAATAAATTTGGGAAAAGCCGTTCGTAAACTCCTTGTCTAATTTTATATTTTTTACGTAATTATTAAATGTTAATGTATCTTCTTCTTCAGAATACTGAGTAGGGCTCTTCAAAGAGCATTAACACGTATACAAAGAAAGAGTTGTATTAAAATAATTTAATGCGACTGAAAAACATTGAATGCCATCATAACTTGCTATTGAGGTCGCATTATAACGTAACCTTGTTTATAAATCAAGCCGTCTTCCTAGCTACTATTATGCAACATCAATAGATCGAGGTCAGTTCATGGAGCATCTTCTTATGATTGAGGTCAGTTCATCGAGGTCAACTGCATTACTGAATGATTCTTTCGATCGAAATTCTTACGCGTGAGACAAAATGTGCATTCTTGAATTAACAGGTCGAACTGTATTTTATGTATGTTTGCATCTCTTAAGGTAAATGAATTGAAATAAAACCGAGTAAAATGTTATATAAATAATAAACCAAACTTCAAGTTTTTATAAGAACTACTTATGCAAGCGGAATGTGTGCGCACGTGGAAGCATTTGCCGGATGCCTCATATGGACACAACAGTGATCGGCCGAAGCGTATCACAAAAATACCAGGGAAAATCTATAAACTTAAAAAAAAGCTTCCTTTGGTGATCGACAGACAAATACCTTCTCAAACAATGTTTAAAGGGATTATCTTTAGTTTCTTTCTCATTTTTCCATTCATCAAGGTCCATAAAGCTCTCTCATTGGAGAAAGAAAAAATATTATTCTTTCTCTGAGGAATTAAAAACATATACATTTAAGCAACAAAATGACTAAATAAATAAATAAATAAATAAATAAATAAAAAATAATGATAAAAAATTAAAATTAAACAAAGAACTATCATTTTTATTTATTTTTATTTTTAACAAAAAATAATGTGCAAATTACATGGAATAATACTTTTTTTTAAATAAAATTAAACAGCGGATTTTTTTTCGGTTTATTTAATTATATAAATACCTTTATTTACCACCTCTGATACCACTGCTGTCTCTGTGGAAGTATCCCAATGCAACATATTGTACATATCAACATAATTGGTATACTTTTGGAATAGACCCCAAAATTTTGCCATGCACCCCCTCGTTCGTTAGAATGAGATATTTGGTTTTCCAGAACTGTTGCGTGAGAGTTTTAGCTTCAATGTCGTCAATTAGAGCCTGAAATAAAAATTAGTGCCATACGGTTAGTTGAAAGATGTATAAAATACATTCAGGCTCAATTTTTTGACCATATTTTATTAACATGCGCTTTGAATATCAATGAGTCCTTTTAATATGTGGGATAGTTAAATAATAAAATGCTTCCTTTAATGATTTATGCGGAATATGAAGGTAGCGACACTGCCAATATATATATATATATATATATATATATATATATATATATATATATATATATATATATATATATATATATATATTTATAAGCCATGTTAGCGAGTTCTGTTACTTTTTTCTGTAAATTTTCTCTACCTTCAAAGCCCGCATGAATTTACAAAGAAAGCATTATATATATATTTTTTTATTGTTCAAATAATATCTTTCTTTCTTCGTTTTATATGTTAGAATTGGACCGTATAGATTTCAGCAATCGGTTTGATTATGAAACAGAGGAGAAGATTTAATTTAACTGTTTGAGCATTACAAATGAAGCAGAAAGTAATCAAATGCACCAAACAGGGAAACATTTCTGATAGATATTTACATTAGATACAGCATACTCGATCCAACTTTGAACCGTCACTTCTGGGTGTATAAACGGTGCACCTAAAGTCACTCCTACGAATAAACACTCCAACTTCTTTTTTGAAATTGCCTAAAAAGAATGATGTGTGTATATATAGTAAAATGAAATCGATACATCAAATTAAATTAATATCACAGAAAGTTTCTAATTAAAGAGACATGGTGACGCACAAACCGATGATTTAGCAAATATCGAATTTTTCCACGATTTCAACATTCTTTTTTATTACCTAATCAAGGAATTTTGTTGTTTTATTACAGATTAAATATTTGCGTCTATTTTGTTTGTGTATGCAGTTTTGCTGAACTATTGAAACCGTTCTATTGAACTGCCGGTCAATAGTCTGCGATCTGTTGGACCGCCGGTCAGTAGTATGCGATCTGTTAGACCGCCGGTCAATAGACTGCGATCTATTGGACCGGCAACGTATTTCAGAACGCGGGTATGGTAAGGCTTCCTGATTGATTTCACAGCGATGTGTAGAAAGTCACTTGTCTGTACGTCATACAGTTTGACGCCATAATTTACTTTGACGTCACGATCTGCATCCTTTCGATAGTTCTAAGGGAATGTAACGTAACGTTTTAAGTGCTTGTTTCTTTTACATAGACGCTGTTTTTATTACTATATAGTGATACCATATTCAATAATATCAATATTGAGTATCAAACAATCAGCAGCTTTAAGCCTCGTATAAGGTAAATGACTATAAACTAATGGTTTGAAGACTATCCCTTCTACGTGTAAACTAGTCTTTAATGAAATGTTTTAATGCATGTAACAGCTTTGGCGCATGTGAAAAAATCAACCCAATCTTAGTTTATTGCATAATTGCACGAAAAACGTCTGTAATATACAAATTGTAAACCCTAAAAATTAAAAAAAAAAAATTAAAAAAGGAATTAGGTAATAAAACTATTATTTAATGCCCGAACAGTCAATAGACCAGAGTTTTTTTTTCCCTCGGTGCAGGGAACAGCTCAGTGTGTTCTATTGCCCTCGGCCATTGGCTTCGGGCAATAGAATACACTGAGCTGTTCCCTGCACCTCGGGAAAAATATTCTGGTCTATTGACTGCTCAAGCATTAAATAATTGTATAATATATCATAAGAAAAGATAAACCTTTGGAAAATTACGGTGTTCAAAAGTAAATAAATCAAATGAAAAAGAGAAAAATAGAATTAAACGTTAGGCCAACACAAAAATATTGAGTTTCCCTTCCGCTTCATAGTCGCGCAAGCACAGGGGTATTAATTAATACTGCAGTGTGCCATATATTATGAGCCAGCGGCATATCATCGACACCTGATGTCTTCAAGAACTAAATATTTATTAAAATACACTCTCTATGAATGCATATTTCTTACCAGTGACATCGAATACCTTTAAGTTCAAATTCTTTTCTCAGTGTGTCAACCCCACTGTAACTATTTTTAGACATCAACCGTAATCACGTTACACTAAAATTAATATCCAAAACAACTCAGTTTGTTTACATGGGTATTTTCCGGATGTGTTTTAATGACTTGAAAGCTAATATATGATAACTTATGACACGCGAAATCTTTTGTATCATGAAATTTTGTATATTTCTTCTTTTTTCCGTTGTCAAAAAGTAAAACATCATTGAGTCACCCTGTCACTTTAAGTAAATAAATATTTCCAACCATTTGTGGCTACTTTTAAACCACATTTTATAGTATTAAATAAACGTGCGACGTTGCGATACTAGCTTGTTTTTAAACAATTTTATCAATAGGTAGCATTTTTAATTCTTATTTCGGAACAGTGATTTTTTTTAAACCCCTGGTCCTTTAGAAGATAAACTCCAAAAGCTTTCATTCTTGTCGACATTTATTTTACAAAAAATATTACACTCTATATTATACTCTACCCTCCCACTTTTCCAATGTTAAGATATGAACATTGACGACGATTCCGATTTCTTACATATATACTTATAGTTTACTTCATCCGAGGTTCAGTTTTGAAAATAACTTACTAGTATATCTGATCGTGTTATTTCTAATTGTGGCACCTTTTGACACCCCAAGGTTGATGATAGGAGCGTATCTGAATTTTTTCATATACAAAAAATCTCTCCAAGAGAAGACTTAATTGTTTTAACAAGATTGTTACTTTTTTTTTTTTTACCTTGAATTAAATGTGCCATGCTAAACAGATAATATTAGATCATGTGAGTATTTGGAGGATGTAAAATGTAAAAATAAATTTAAAACAACTATAATAACGTAAAAACGCAGACTCAAAAACCAAAGAAAAGTGACGCCTGAACACATTATGAATTGTGTGTAAAAAAAAACCCCCTTTTAATTTTAAAAATGTTTTGGAAAGTACACATTTTTCTGCATGAATATTACCATTAAACTAGGGTTACATGTATGCTCATATTTTTTAAGATAGACAGAATTGAACAATTGAGCATGTTTTGGTGCATATATCTACTGATATTCTAAATTAGATCTCACTTGAATCAGCTTCTTTGCGATCACAGCAGTCATTTTGCCTCCGTAAGACTCGGTCATGAAATAGAATGGAACTTGCTGTAGCTAGTTTAAACAAACCGATCCTAAGTTGAAAACATAAGCCGAAATTGAACAATTGAATGTTATCTTCATTAGCCTAGCTGAATTACTTAATTGATAATTTTCCTCTTAGAGTTCAACACAAAACAGTAGTACTCATCGCTTATGCATTACTTATCTTATTCTCAATCTAAAACTTTTCTGACTCCTACCATTATTTTTTTTATCTGACTTAATTGTTTGAGAGAGAGAGAGAGAGAGAGAGAGAGAGAGAGAGAGAGAGAGAGAGGCCTTAAGTGAATAAACTATCGTTAGTTTTTGTATCAAGTTTAACAAGGTTTCATAAAATACATATGTATTATAAAACTATGTGGTCAATCAGTCTTGTATAGGTGGTAATTATTTATTTTCAAATATTATAATCATCCTCATCTGCGCATTCTTTTATGGTTGGGATCTTGTAACATTATTTTTTAGAATCGTAGTGTATATGAAATACTAGACTTAAACATGTGCACGCACAGGTTGATTCAGTTAGATGAGCGGAATTTGAAAATGATAATTAAAGGTATTGCCGATACATTGCCCTTTTCACCACCCTTTCTCTCCGTAATATTTTTCCTTCAGAATTTATAGGCGAAAATCAAGAATCAAAGTAAGTGCCCCTCCCCTGGGCTGGATGGTCTTTACCTCCAATATTTGTGACGTTTGGGTTAAAATATGGGATATTTTTTCCCTTTTTGACCGTTTTTCGTAACAATTTAATACTTTCAAACTAAAATATAATCCAAACACTTTTCATGGGTGTGCCTACGCTACTGCTAATACTATTTTAGAAAAAGAATGCAGTGTGCAGAAATTGATATCATGTTTTGAATGTGTACTTTGCTGTTTTGTTTTAAATAAACAATAACGATTTTGTTTCTTGTTATGACTTAAGCTAAACCTATCACCACCCGCGAATAAGAAGTTTATACGTACATATAAAGAAACCGCTGATGCGCTGTCCATGCTTTATTTATGGTCATTTAGTGTTCTATAAATGTTCTTTGAATTTTAATTTATTCTTAAACGTTGTTGAAAAGCGAAATCCTTTGTAGAATCTGGAGACTTCTTGAACAAACGCATTTGACTTTAAGGTGGTATTGGACATCTATCGATATTAATGTTGATTAAAGTACATTATAATTGAAATACTTCCACCGGTTTAGAATTTTACATTATTTAACCAAAAATTAGCTCTCAAAAATATTTGGAGAGGTAAAAATTGTAAAACTCCCAGCGGGATTCGAACTCATGACCTACAAATTCGTAGTCAACCCTCTAAACCCACTGCGCTATACTGTTATATGACAATATCGGAAAACAAACTACTTATATAATTACACTTCATTTTATTGTTTATTTTGATAAACCTTACGTCACAACATGGAAGTGTCCCATACCACCTTAAGCAAAACATATTTTCTTAAATTTACATTTATTGATTAAGGTACTATCTACTAAACCCCAACCCAACCCACGGGTTAATATGTTTTAAATTTGTCAATTATGGTTGTTTTTTTTTCATTTTAGTTGTTTGCAGGTTTTTAATAAGTCTGCACAATCCCTTTCAAAAACAATGCTACGTGCCTGTATCTTACTGTAAAATTAAAATTATTTAAAAGTTATTAATTATTATCAAAATTAAAAAATGATTTTTTTTTTACATTTTAAGGGTCTTTATTATAGTAAATTATAGCAGATTTTCCCCTTCGTTTCGTTAAACATTTTGGTTCTATTGTTGCATGATCTATCGCAAACTTTGACCTGAGACAGAGCTTACAAAATTTATCTTTTAATAGAGAATGATTTTTAGTTAGCAATAGTAGTTGGCATAAAATGGTTTTAGCTAAAGACTTACTGTGTTCAAAACACAGATACATACAAAACTAAATTATATCAGAGTCAGAAGCAAATTAAAACATTGGAACTCGATACTCTATAATGTTATGGAACAAACCACGTCTATACTTATGAAATAAGACATTTTGCAAATAAACTACAAAATGGATAAACCAGAGTAGCTGCTAACACTTGTGGTACATGTATTTCAACACGTGTGAGATGATGTCTGTGAGCTAAAATTGAATTTTAACTGATAAGTAATTATTGTGAAATTAATCAAAACCCTACTTTCATTTTCGATGAACAAGCCCGAAATAGCAAAAATGAGAGTAAGGTGGTGGACACGCTTCGGCGGATCCAAATCAGCGGAAGTTTCATTAAAATATATACTTGCAATGAAAATGACATCACATCAATTTGAATGATTATGTAAAGAACCAGTATATTTATTTGTAACTTATTCAAATTATACATAGAAGTTAAGATTTGACAAATGTTGAACAAATAAAATGAGCCAATTCGTTTCTTGAAGTTTTGATGAATAGAACGCTTCTGGTGAGAGAATGGGATAGAACTTTCCAGAACGGGGTAACCAAGAACGCGGTTGACTAAATTAACTTCATGGCGAAAAGTGTAGGACGATTTAATATACAATGCGGTCAGATACCTTGGATCGGACATCTATGTTTCATACCCCAAAAGTTAATAAATAAAATGGAATAATTTAATTTAAAGCGATTTTGATTTTTGGTCAGAACGGGCCGGGGTGCCCCAGGACTAATTAACGTCATGGCGGAAAGTGTAGGGCGAGTTGACCATCGGGTAGAAACTTCTGACGACTTTATATGCAAATAAATATGCCTACACTAGCGGTTTTTTTTTTTTAAATTTCATACATTTTTATACCATGTCAGATTGGTAGTAAACCTAGGACATTAATTTGTAAACAATGAACAGATTTTGTTATGCATAAACGGGGAAGTTGAATAAAAGGGGGGCGGGGTGGGGCGGGGGGGGGGAGGGGGTTGGCCCTCACCATATTTGAAAAAAAATCTTTTATTTGAGGTCTGGTTTGGAACAGTGATAAAAATTGTAATGTAATTTGACCGAGAGAGCAAAATGTAGAGACACGATGCACTTATAACCTACTCACTGGTTTGAAATCAGATGAAAAAAAGTTTTCCAATTCTGAAACAAAAAGAATTCAGGCCACGTACGAGTGTTGTTCGGAAATTATTGAGACATTTACTCTTACTCCCTTAAGAAAAAAGTTGAACCATTGAAATTTCACTAATAAGTTAACCAGGGTACAATTTATTAATGTGAAAATTTTCCAGTCAAATGCATCATTTTATCATTTCTGGTAAGCTGACAAACTTGCTAATGTCCAGTGACCCGGCGCAACCCAAATCTCATCGCAACGTCATTTTAACGCTTTTCCTTGCTCCTATGTTTTAAACGTCTTGCAAACAAACGGAAAACACGAACTTTTCTTCATTTCTGATCTATTTTGTTAATTTTAAGATATCAACGTTTAAGTATCTTCTCTATTCTTGGCTGTTTTGTGAAAAAAATCGAGTTATTCCTACCCCAAAGTCAACTTTCTCTGAAACGTCTGTTAAAGTCATTCTGTATACATATTTAAAAACTGTTGACATAAGTTTTTGTTTAAAAAGGAGTAGATCTTTAGTCTATTTGTTTTTATTCTAGTTAAAGAGTTAGTAAAAAAATCCGATAAAATGAAGCTCTTGACTCCTTTATACTTAATAGTTTGTGTTTAAGCAATTACTTGGCCTGTAAAGGTCTTCTTCCGTGTTTCCGACCAATTTGATGTATATTCGCTGCGCCGCCTTGACGTCAAAATTCAATAAACCGTCGTGGCCAGATTTCTATTGCTTGGTACATATATTTGTACTATCTCCGTATTTCAACTCGAACACTAATGAAACTTTCGCACAAGTTAGTCACAATAAATAGCAAAATGAACATATATAATTTGACTTACTTTCCTATTAATTGTTGGTCCACCGACACTTAGTAAGTAATTGTTTAAGTTTAATAATCTTCCAGTTCATGACTGCGCCGGGTACCCTTACCACCGAACTTTTTTATGTACCGTCGTAAACAAAATATTTAAGATTTCTTAATATTACTTTGTTTAATTATTTGTTTAGGTTTCTTCAAAGTTTATGCCAATTTTCACCCTAATTCGTCACTTAGAAAGGAAAATATTTGTGTTGTCTCAATTATTTCCGAACAACCCTCGTACACATATATAATATCAATTTCAGTTTAGATTTTTCACCCCTTTCTGGTTTTCTTAATATCCAGCCATATAGTTTGATTTTTATTTTTTTTTAAGAATAGGATAAAAAACAATTAAGAGAAAAAAAAATCGGACACAGTATATACAAAATTTACAAAAAAAAATATGGATTAACATACAACATTGTATCATATTAAAGTGTAAAGTGTTAATTCCCGCGCTAGCGTGGGATATCATCTAGTTAAACTGAAAAGAATACATTGCTCAAGGCAAAAGTTAAATCACAAACAATCACGGATTTTTTTTTAATTTCCCATGATTAAAGAATATATAATATTGACATCATTAAAATATTTTGGTACTTTTTTCGTTAAAGGTATCATTTTTTCAAATAAGAAAAACAAAAGAGTAAAACTGAATAAACTTTAATTGTATCCGCTATCACATATATCATAGGCTTGTATGAAACACTAAATAATTACACGTAATTCTAAACTGTACATATATTTATTTAAACCATTACTTCAAAGGTTTATGCTGATCATGCAAAATCACACACTTCCCTGACGTTCATTAGATACCCATGATCTGTTAAACGAAATGGCTGCGCCTTACGAGAGATGCTATGTTGCTTTTTCCTTTCATGTTTTCCCGGTGATTCTAAATCCCTTCTCTCCTTTTTCTTTTGATCATCATCATCATCAACAGCATCATCACCTGTTTTCTCTTTTGGAAAGGATCCATCACCTATAAACTGTGTTTTTTCTATTTTTACCAATCGAGCCTCCAAAAGCTGCCATTTAATTTTATCAGGCAAAAGCTTGTAGAATTCTGTGTTTTGGTATCGAATCAGATTGTATGGTACAAGTAATTGAAAAGCTTTATCATACAAACTCTCCAAATCATATTTTGCTCCATAAAGCAGACATTTTGCAAAGAACTCTACCATAGTTTGCGTTTCCTTCACATGCCCAATAACTTCACCAACAATGAACTCGATTTCAGTCAATAGCCAGTCCTCACATTTCTGTAGTAGTGAATTGACCTGGAATTCGTTGGCCAACGGCAAAACCGTATCAATGATGCCTTCTATAAAAAGAAATTTACAATTGTAAATAGATGTAGTAAAGTTTAAAACTTTTTTAATTTGCCCTGTTATAATATTTATACCGTTCTTTTGCTGCTCGAAACTCTTGAAAAATGGCATCTACATCCTTACATGAAATAGTATGTAATAAAACACGTTTACCATGAACAAATCTTCGACAGTGGTTCAAACTAATTGATTTAGAATCAAAATAACTTATTGGAGTGCTCTGAGAAATAAAGTGCAATAATGCAATGCTATTAAGATGGTATGGGACACCTCCATGTTGTGACGTATTGTTTATCGAAATAAACAATAAAATCAAGTATGATTTTAAAAATAGTTTCTTTCCCAAAATTGTTATCGAACTGTGTAGCGCAGTGGGTTGGTGATTTGACTACGGATCTGTAAGTCAGGAGTTCGAATCCACTGTGGATTTTAAAAGTTTTACCTTTCCAAAAAATTTGAAAACCTATTTTTTTTGTTTAAAATTGTACAATTATGGAAATTCTAAACCGTGAAAGTATTTTAGTTATAATGTACTTTAATCCACATTAATATTGACAGATTTACCATACCATCTTAACTATGAATATCATATTTATCGTACCAAGAAATAAACTTGGTTGTCACATGATAAAAGTCTGTGTAGGCTGCACGTGGTGCTCTTACCAAGGAAGTTCATATCCAGATGAACGTTTTAACACTGATGTTTATGTTTAAGAAAGTCAAATCGTTCATAATAAGAATAAGACTTTCTAACCCGTTAAAATATTAATACAGAAATTGACGTTTTTTCTTTTCTGTGGGTTCACATAAGGAAACATCTTAGTAAATATGAATAGGTATACATTTTATTTATCAGATTGGAATTAATCATTATACAACAAATAAAGAAATAACAGATTAATGAAGATGTGTGCAACTTGATTTACAGAGTTATAACTATGAAAAACAAAAACAAATAAAAATATCTTTTATTGAACCAAGTAGATTTAACTTCAAATAAATTTAAACATTACTGTTAAAACTTGGGTAATCACACCAAAGACCAGCAAGCAAATTTCAAAACTTGATATAAGTTAATTAAACGTTTTCATATCTGAGGTAATTTACTCAATTAACAAATGCTCAACAAATATTCAACAGATCTTCAATTTGCTTGATTGTTCGATTTATTTCTCAAGTAATTCTTCAATATTATTTACTTGACTGCATCGCATTTTGTATGTTGTCTCAACCTCCAAAAATCGGATATGAATATAAGGTAAAAATAGAAATCTATGAAGTATATGGTTGAAACTCCAATTTTTCTTCTTCTTTAAAATCTAAAATGAAACCTTATTGAGTGATCAACACGCGCGTACATGCAGCTATTATTCTTTATGAAAGATTACCTAAAGCAAACTTATCTTTTAAAAGTAGAAAAAAATGTTTGTTTTAAAAATTCGATATGTTCATGTTAGAACTTGTCTTGAAAGTGGCGGCTGTGGATAACATTGAGCAGTTACCATGTTAGAGAAATTTAGCATTTTGCTATTTCATCTGTATTGAAATTTATGGAAAACTATAATATACGCTCATATATTAGTTTTTCTTTTTATCAACGATCATATACATTAAAAATTGTGATCTAGAATTATCAGATTCATTTTATGATTAATCGTTTGTTTTTGCAATACACATAAATGATAAAGTATTTTCCATGTCTAGCTCTTTCTTAAAAAAGCGGTAGAAGAAAGCTAATGTCCTTTCTTACCATTCAATTTAACATATTCCATAGGACAGACACATCGAAGGAAAAGAACAATCTCCTCGTAAGATTTGTCAGGAAAAGTAACTTCATTCTTGTTTTCTTTCCCGTTAGAGGTCACCATTTTTTTGAAAACTGGAGAAGCTTGCATTAAAACTCCCCGAGACAAATGTAATATTTTGTCTTCAACGCAGAAAACGTCATCAGTTGTCTCTTTGTCATAAGCAAAATACTCGAGCCCCTTGCATTCCATGGGGTTTTCCTGCAATTATAGCATAGGTTCCATTTCTTCAGCAGTCGCCATTTTTTAGAATTGTAAAATTGCGTACGGGGTATCAATAATTTTACTGCACTTGCAAATCTTTAAATACTCGCTCATTGATTTCTGTGTTTTTAGAAAGCGTAGATTAAAAGAGTTCTTTACATATCCATTTCTTTTATTATGAAACTATACCGTCAAACAACCATCTAAAGACTTGGAAATAGTTGAATATAAGAGGTAAATGAATGTTTGAAAAGGAATTGATTTTCATTTGTGATTTTCAAAAAATAGTTGAGTGATAAATCTTTAAAAAGTTACTACTTAATGAGTTTAATGAACCTCTGATCTAAAAAAGTTCTTCCTTTCTGTAAACTGGCTATACAGTAGTATTTCCCTGGTGGTGGTGGGTCGCTTCATAGAAAATTTCCTTTTGTTATTTGTGAAGAGTTTATTCAAAAAATGTTTATGGATTAAATCAAATTTTGTATATTCTATCTTATATAAAGAATGTTGGATATAGATTCATGAATTAATTGGAACTCAATTATAACGTACGTAACGCAGCTAGGTTAAGGTCGCCCATGGATTACCGTATGAAATAAATGCACTAAAAACAGACTTAATTTCAGACAAAGTTTACAAACTCATCCAAATATGGCAATGATAAAGTTTATACATCATTATGTTACTACCGATCTCCCCTACATTTTTCACCGGAACACAGTCACCGCATCAGCTGTTTATCACGTGATACGCTAAAAATAGAGCAGCTACATATGACTTCATTTATTGCAAAAGTTCAACGATATACGAATGAAATATTAAATTGTTGTTTATATCACTTAAAAGAAAATTAATTGCTTAATCTAAAAAGTGCTGGGAGCAACTATAGCAGTACCAGCAACATGCTTAACTTTAGCATTGATCGTTCAAGTTTGAGAAATTTTGTCGATAACTGAGTCAATTCACATGTCAAAAAAATGTTTCCTTTCAAGTTGCTCCCAGCACTTTTTACAATCACTGGTATTTGATGAAAATAAAAAAGTTAAACACAATCCTTAGAATTGACGGGATATCGTTGAACTTTCGCAATTTTAGACAGATATATATGATTTTATGCAAATTAGCCGATTTTCAAACGCACTGATGATCAGGATCAAGGGCAGATAATCTGGCGTTGTGAACCGCGGAAAATTTAAAGATTTATCTTGTTAATCGTTGGTTATTCCTTATCTGCACATTTCATTAACCTTTTGAACCTTTCAATTAGTAAACTACACAGGAATATTATCAATTTATTATTTTTTGTTCAGTTCAAACAGAATGGAGTGATAAATTCCTCAATGCACCAGAACAGAATCAGATAACCACATGCGCGGATCTAAGGTCTGGGGTGGGGGCTGGTTTTCTATAAATGTCTTCCTCATATAACTTCAGACTAATTTAAGTGTATAGATAACAGGCTAAAGAAAAGGAAATAAGAAGCCAGATCCACGTAGGATCGATTTTGAAAGGGGGGGGGGCAGACTCATCCAAAAATTCTTGACAAGCAAAAAAAAAAAAATTTAATTTTTTTTACATACTCTCAAAACAGTTGGGGGGCAACTCCATGATAATTTGTTTCTTTATATGTAAATTAAAGAAAAATGTTTTCGGTGAGAAAAAGGGAGGGGACCAGTCCCCCCCCCCCCCTTAATCTTATACTACATGCCTGCTTTAATCCACCCCTGCTTATTGCTAGCGCTCTCGAGCGCTAGCAACTACGTTAGTCTTTTTTACTGGAATACGCATGCTCGACTTCAAGGTATGGCATTCTGGGAATACTACTTTAGATAAACTGTACCATGTCAATTTCGTTTTATCATCTACGTATGATCTGAAATTTTGTATTTTGTTTTAAATGCCAAAAAGTAACAGTATCTAAAGTCTTATAATGCCAAGTTATTTCTTAAATAATAATCAAGCTACATCGGACATGTTTTCCGAGCTTGCGGAAAGGCCCGAGAAGATACGATCGCTCCAAATCAGTACCAATGGTTCTACTGATCTCTTATTTACTTTTTTACCTCAAAATGAAAGTATTTACAGTAAATACAGAATGATTAAAGCACAGTTAATGAGTTTTGCCATTGCCGATGTGAAGCCCACTCTAGATTCACCATTTTGAATAGAGACACCCCCACCCCACCCAAAACACAATTCCAGTGCATCACTGTGCATTCTTATTAAAAATTAATTGATTCAGAAAATGAAACCAATGGTTTAGAATCTAATTTTGTGTTTTATGTTGCCTACAGCGCTAGCTCACCAATCTTTTTAAAAGATAAGCTTGTTAAATATGTAATTTGATATTGTTATGAATTGTTCATGCGCGGATCTAGAGGAGGGGTCAGAGGGGTCCCAACCCCCCTGGAAAATGAAAATGTATTAAATTAACATAGTAAAATCATTGTAAATATGCCTCAGACCCCACCCCCCGGCAATCACAATCATCCTTCGGACCCCCCCCCCCCCAGAAAAATTTCTGGATCCATGCATGGTGTCTCTGCCTCGATCAATATAAAGTAATCTTGCATATAAGAGTATCTCTACCATAAAGTCAGAATATTTTTTTCATCACATTAATTAAAGGGGCATGGTTACGATTTTAGTCACATTCTATTTTACTGTTTTTATTATTTACAATGCTTAAGGAATGCATTTCCAATGACTAAATGAAATCGGAGATACTGTAGTGAAGTGAGCACGATACAGAGCTCACAGTTCTTTGTAATGTAAACAAGGCTCGTGCCCTGTGTTTGTTTACATAATTTCATTATTCCGATAAAAAGTCTTTTTCAAGCTGATTTTTCATATTCTTACTCATTTTAAGCATATATAAACATATAAGCATATATAAACAGATCCTAACGTTCACAACATTCATTTTTGGTCTTAAACTGGAGTTTTCACTTCAACGTTCAAAATGTAAACAAAAGCTTTGTTTACATAGCAAAGAATTGTAAGCTCTGTAACTCGCTTATAACTCAACGAATGACGTTCAAATTCTGGTTGCCTATTAAAAATGCCTTACTGAAGCATTGTAAACGTTAAAATCGGGAAAATAATTTTTGACCAAAATCGTGACCATGCCCCTTTAAGATACACAATTCTTTTAAAGACACACTGAACCCCATATTTGTCTAGATGAATAAAATTGTCATAAAAATAGTGCATATGATATCAAATGAATACAAAATAAAGAAAACAATATACAATGTCATTTTATTGAAAAACAAAATTTCAAAACTCACAATTGTAATTTTTTTAAACAGCTTTAATTTTGTTTTTAATAATGTCTTAACACATTCAAAATACACCAAAGCATGATGATGAGCACTTTTTTATCAATCATGTTTTTGCATTATCACATTAATTTTTCATTAAATAGTCTGTAGAACACAGGGTATACATGGGTAGGGATGACAGGGTAACCTCAAGAGTTGAAACCACAAGAATAGACCCGCAAAACCCATGTCGCCAGGTGGTAGCAGAAGTCCATGATGGGCTGAAATTAAAATTTAAAAAATCAATAGGCTGTGGGAACATATGCATAGCAAATACATTAATATTTGTTAATAAAAATACACTGACCATGCAGCGTTATAAGTATAACAACATGCGCGGATCGAGAAGCGGGAGGTTTTACGACACCCCCCCTCCCCGGGAAATAAAAAAATTAATTTACATTGTAAAATTATCACAAATATGCCTCGGACCCCCATGAAAAACACAATTACCCTTCGGACACCCCCCCCCTCCCCCGGAAAATTTTTTTCTGGATCTGTGCATGTGACAAGATAGCAGTACAAAAACCAAACCAAATATCTAAGGTATACACTGTAAACTATTAACACATATAAAATTAAGAGAGAGAGAAAGAGAGGGAGGGGGAGAGAGATCAGAGAAAGAGAGAGAGAGTCTGCTTTACTCAAAGTGTGATAGTAAATATTTATTTTCTTTTGATATACAGTATATCTCTTCTCGAAATAATCTTTTACTAAATTATAATTCCATTAGTTTCATATTTTTTTCTATCAATGAACTGTCCATAATGTCACACATAAGCTGATGTATCTGAGCACAGTAAAAATCCAACATACACATGTATTTGTTATCTTAAAATTGTTTGTATACAATGTACATGTACTTGTGCTATGCATGGAAACTTTACCGAGAAATAAATCAATATGTATTTACATAAAGATAAAAAAAATCCTGAAAAGACTGTATTATGAATATCAGGGAACATAAATACCCTAAAATTCGAAAATACATAAATAAATTGTAGAATAGCATGTAAGTTTTACATTTGTTAATTAAAACTAATCTGCTGTTGAGGAAATGTATATGTTATTGTATGCATGTACATATGGATCAGGTAGTGAATAATAACAAACCAGGTCAGTTTCAAGCTTGTGCCCCTTGAATATTATATAGCCACTATGCAGTCTGGTCTAAAGCGGCCGAGTCTGGCCACCACAAATGTTGGATGTTACTGGTTGGGGTTTATTATCAGATTATTATGAAGCATTACTGCACATATTTAACACATGAAATATATTTAATCATATAATTTTAATGCAGCACATACAAATATATACATGCAAATCTTTCTGAATTTTTATTTCATAAACAAAGCCATGGAAGACAATATGCTACAATATTGTTTTATTAAATTAAGTAAAGAAATCATGATGCATACATGCACATGATGATTAGATCATTCTACACTTGTGTACCATGGGACCCCACATGTGTACAGTGTATGCTATTATGGTGTGTATAAATATTTCAATACAAACTAAGACACACATGTACATACAGTATGTATATAGCAAAATAACAAATAAGAATTCAAAACAGTGTCATAAATATCTACTGTAAGCACAGATCCAGCAAAATGAGTTATATCATCTAAGATTCAAAATTTTACTGAAGTGCAAAACATGTGTAATCACCATGAAAACATGCATGCACTTTGTACAGCATTCTACAATTATGTACCCTGGGAACCCCACCTCTTTCAAGTGCAATGTTTACAGTGTCTGGTGTGTAGTTCAATACACAAAAGAAATAAATGTATAGCCTAATTAGACATAAGAATTCAAAACAGCGAAGATGGGCAAAACAAGAGTGTGACTAAAATGGGTAGCGAAACCCGGGCCGGGCCGGGCCGGGCCGGGCCGGGATTTTCGAAACAGAAAACCGGGTTTTTGTTGATTTCTCCAGGAAATACTCATTTGTTCTGCACGAAATTTGCAGGATTACTTTATTACATCTGTTTTTGTCTTCGCTTAAATTTTTATCATCACAGAATGAGTTGTTCAATATTTATTACAGATTGTCACTTTCCAAGTGACTAAAATGGGTAGCGAGCCCGGGTTACACATTTTGGCGATATTTAGCTAATTACATCGATTAAATTGGAAACTTGTGCGTTTAATCAATGCTATTTCAGTTTTAATACTTAGATAATATCACAAAACTGTCAAAAATATCATTAAATAAAATTATGGCCAAATATCCTTTACAATTGGTGCATATCCAGTGTGTTGGAATCCATTGATCATCGGGAATTGTTGTTTCAGGATGGTCTGGGCGAAATTAATTACATCGCTACACAACATGTTGTCCTTTAAAATGTCATTTTTGTGTTTGATGGTGAGAATGTGCTTGCCATTTTCTACCCATTTTTAAAATAATTTTTGAATCTATTTAATACCGGTGTAGCAAGCCAGCAATTGTGAGATCATCATATTTACTATTAGGTACTTTATGGTTTTAATTAGAGCAGTTCCTAAGCTAGCCGTGCAGATTATACCAGCATTAACTAGTAATTACAGTTAATTAAAGCCAGAAAAACACTGAAACTAGCTGACAGGAAATCATCCTTTATCTCATTAAAAAATGAATTATCAATAATGAGATTTACAATCATATTATGATTTGTTCTAATATTGGTTGTTATCATTTTAATTTTTTTTAATGTTAACATATTTTCTGTGTTCTTTCTCGTTGCTTTTTCGGAAATAAAAAGTTTGTCCCGGGTAAACGTGTCTGGTTTTGTCCCGTCCCGGGTTTATAATATTTGGCCATAATTTTATTTAATGATATTTTTTGACAGTTTTGTGATATTATCTAAGTATTACACGTGTGTAGGTACACTGCATGGACTGAAAAGAGCAAATGTTTTGAAAAGAAAAGATCAACACGACATATCCTGTATTGAAAAATACCTTTATTATCTCTTAAACGATGGTTGAGCTGCATTTTCCACTCTCGGCGTCTTGCAGGCCATGCATC
Organism: Magallana ariakensis; assembly: GCA_020458035.1. Lineage (NCBI taxonomy): Eukaryota > Metazoa > Mollusca > Bivalvia > Ostreida > Ostreidae > Magallana > Magallana ariakensis. Next base: position 49,543,730 of record CM035813.1, read on the forward strand.
TTATGAAAATGTTTACACACCGCTGTCAGCTGTTCGCAACCAAAACAAGGCGAGTGAAAGCGCTGTGTTGACGCGGATGGTAAGCAAACGAAAATGCAATTTTAAGAAATAAACGCCTTTAGTCACAGATTTTCGATTCAATATTGTTTAAAATAAAATTCAAAATGATTATTTAAAGCAATCAATCGATAAATTTTAACAGCGATCGCTTTACTATATCGAAAGTAAGAAAAAGATGAACACATGAATAATGGGCGGAGCTAACGTCATGAAATGTCACGTGATATTCATGAGGTGAAATCTATGGGAGGCCTTAACCTAGCTGCGAAATGTTTGATAAATGTCGAAGTTATTATACGCTATGCAGTCATATGCATGTAAAAAAATCAAATGAAAATGACTTGAGTATTTCTAATTTATAAATAAAGATATTTTTCTTTCTCACGTCGTCCTTCCGTTTTCTTAGAACGAAATTATTTTATCGGTAAGGTTCATAGTATCGTCATTTTTCTTGGTGTGTCTTTTAGTTTCGAAAGTAAATGAATAATGTCAGCAAACGACCTCAATCTTCATATAAAAGACCTATCCAATTATATACCTTGTATTTATTTTGCATGAATTCTAAATCGGCAAATAAGATTCATAATCATAATGCGATTAAAGTTGTCTTAAAAAAAGATACCCCAGAATTCCGTTTGTTTTAATAAGAAGAATTTCACGCTACGAGAAAAATCAACGAAATATCAAACTCCGTCTCATTAAGGAATTTTATACTGATTGTTAGATGACCAAATCGACTGATGCATAAAAAACGGGGTTGCAAAGCCGTGAAATATATTCACACAGGTGGGTATATAACGCTGTTTTAACAAGGAGGAACTTATAGAATATGAAAAGCAACCAACATGTATCGTACGTAATAATGGTTTATTTATTTATTTAAACATTTTCTGTTGAATTTAAAATCTTTAGCAGGAGTATGTCCATTGATGCAACTTTGTTACCACCAAAAATTTTAAAAACACGTAAATATATGTGTTTTAGACGTATAAAGAAATAAAAAAAAGTGATCAATTGATGACTACTGTTATTGGCTATGCAATTGTCTATGCTTTTCGAAAAATACGTATAAAAATGCGTGAAGATCAACCACCTTTAAATTCATGGAATGATTTATTTCCTCTGTGATTAAAAAAATTATGAAATGTGTATTGAATAAAGTATTGTTTTCCTCGAAGCGGAAAAGGACGGATGCAAAAAGTACTTGGTTTATATTTGAAACGATACTGAATTAATTAAAAGTGGCTTATCTATAAAACTTGTCCCTATCTTTCTATAGACAAATATCATGAGTTAGTCAGAGTGAGTTGACAGTTTCAACATTTTTTTCTATGTTTTTAAACCTCGATATATCGAACCCTCAATCTTGCACACAATACGTTTAACTCGATCCTAAAGAGATAACTAGGTTATTAGATTGTATATGCTCCTTTATCCCTCTAAAACGAGACGGTAACGTTACATACTACAAGTATGCGACTGCAAAAATTATTTTGCATAAAAAAGCAACTAAGACAAACTCAACTGAGAGTTTACGTATCGGTCTAACAGGTACCATAAACGTTTTATACATAGAGTGTACATTAATACTTTGCGGAAAGTGATTTTTTAACAAGTTGGCTTGGATTGGAATTAGCGTTTTTTTAAAAGCACACACTGAATACATTTATATGCATGATGTTCTATATAAATTTGACGTATTTGAATTAGTGGAGGGCGCTTTCCGCAAAAAAAAAAACCAAAAAAACAAAACAAAGTAGTTAAGATAATGTAATGCGTTTACAGTACTAAGTGATATGTGTTTTGATTCAATCTTTGGTAACGAGAATTTAAAATCACCAGCACGATTATGTAGAAATGATTATCCATTTATTATTCAATATTACAACAACAATTATAAAATCAAAAGAATAATTTTAACTATCTCGGGATAATCCTTTGTCGGTATAAATTCATAAAAGTTCATAATAAGAAAAGTAACTTCGTAATGTATATTGTTTAAACAAATATAATTATTCTAGTATATAATTCAGTAAACATTTATGCATCGTAAGGATTATTTGATATTTTTAGTTTGTTGCATGAAAAAAAAAATGAAAACTCATTCTAATAAAAAAAAATAGATATTTCTTTTCCTTCCTTTGTTTCATATCATCATATTATTTGTCTGATTGAACCGGAAATATGCCCAGTTATAATAGAGTGCTTGATTATTTTTAAATAATTAGAAATAAGCATCATATAATGAAGATTAAAATGATTCAAACATAAGGAGTTTGTTTAAGATGGCGTTTATAAATGTCACACAGATGATTGAGAAAGAGAGGCAAACAGTCGTTCCACAAAACTTTTGGAGATGTGCACGTGAAAAACAAATGAAGGACAAGTGCGACGATTCTCTGGTTTTTAACAATTGCTTAACTGAAACTGTATCAAGTATCTCTTTTAGTGACCAAGTCAGTGATAAGCGGAACGAGAATACTGATGTAGACAAGGGATTCGAACACGATAATAATTTGAGGAAAGACCTGGAAGAAGACTCGAACAATATGGCAAGAAGTGAAAACATATCTGGTGAGGATTTGGACGCGACAGACTATTTTGACAGTGAGGAAGAATACTGGGATAGTCTTAGAAACAATGACATCAAAGAAGACTTATGTCCACATTGTCGCTTATACCATCTACCGCTAAGCATTAAAGATTTCCCCTCATGTAAGTTTTTTTTATGTCCCATTGCATAATATTACAATATTGGGATATATATATATATATATCTATATCTATATATATATATATATATATATATATATATATATATTAAGGGCATGTATTTTATGTATGTTTAGGCCATTACCAGGAAGTTTATGATATGTCTCCAGCATTTATACCAGTTGTTCAAAAGTTTGCAAAAGAAAACAATTTCGAAATACACGACGTGTATGGGGATGAAAACTGTCTGTTTCGTGCAGTAGCAGACCAGTTCATGATCAACGGCTGTCCTGGGCACACAGAAATATCGTTACGTGATACAGCTATCGAGTAAGGAGTTAATCATATCAGACAAGAAAGATCATGTATGCACGATCAAGTTGTATTATAATCATATTCAAAATAACCGTACAGAACTGTTGTTAACTATATCTTAAATTGATATTAATTTTGCATAGGTTATTTAGGGATTTCCTTATCTATCTGAGTAGTATTGAATAAAACTGTCATATACCAAATTATCCCCCCCCCCCCGATATTAAGTTTTGCAGCGTTATTATCATAGTACGCTATTTTAAAACAATACTTTTTAATCTTGATAGATATTACATTCCAAATAACACACGCAGGCTTTAGTATAATATATTATAACTGCTAGTATTGCTATAAATCTAATATGTTTATTCATATTAATATTTTTTTTAATTCTCTCTCTCTCTCTCTCTCTCTCTCTCTCCCTCTCTCTCTCTCTGATTGAACCACGTCTACCCTTTTGGTAGAAAAAAATCCAAGAACATCGATAAATGGTTTATATTACCTCAAATTTGGATTTCGTTAAATGTTTGCTAAGTGTTAATAACATGTGCATCAATTCGAATATTGTGTGAAGTTTGAAACATTTCATCAATGATACTTTTGATGGCAATCATTTTCTATATGAAATTCTATGTAGATATTTTTTTTATACAATTTCTTATAAATTAAAGTTATATCTTAACAGATGTATCATGAATAATTCACAGATTATTTCGGATCAGATTGTAAATATTACAATATGTTTTCTCGAAAAAAGTCAAACATAATTACTACTGTAGGATAAATTTTTCAGTCGCTTGAGATTAGATCCTAGAAAATATGGAGTAAATGAATCAACCTTTCTGCCAGGAGAGTTAAGGGAGGACTATTTCGAAAAAATGGATCAAACCAAACAATGGGGCGTTAACACGATTTTACAGGCACTGGCGGACGTTTTCCTTCTGCAGATCAGTATTTATAATTTCGTTCACAGCGATATTACACCTTCCAACATTACTATAAAATCAACTGAGAAGGTTGTACCAAAGCTTTTCCATATTTTCCTTGGACACGTTGGGGACTTTCATACGTTTAGCTTGCGTCCTTTCCACTGGATGACAGAATTGCCTTACAGTAAATTGTTTTTCTTGTTTATTTTGATCTCATTTTTTGTTAATAGAAAACGTAAAAGCTTTTCTAATTTATATATATCCGTTGTCTCTTGAGACTAGATAAGTAGATATATACATGTTTATAGATAGATAGATACTTTAAAGTCTATGTATATTTTATTTATGAAATGTATTTTAAATTTACTTTCAAGCTTTCATGAAATTTCAAGTCAAACGCTGTCGGTTGCATAATCTAAATATAAAACCTCATTCTTCTTGCTGTACTTCATCTGTAAAATATTACTATAATCGCACAAATGTGATGAAATTTAAACGGTATTAAACAAGAATAGTTTTTTTTGAGTTCCGTACTTTTATAAAGTTTTTTTCATCTCAAACATTACGTATTTACAGTCCCTGTTCCTGAAAATCTCATGTCCAATTAGACAATTATTTTAAGTAGCTTTTGCTTCGGCGATTTACTTGTGTAAGCATGATTTTTCTAAATAGATAATTGACTGTTTTGTTTTCTTTCAAAAACTTAAAACAAGAATCGGTAGACTTATTGTTGATAAGTCGATATTTATGAATGAACACCAAGTTGAAGATACATATGTTACTTGCACTTGGTGCTTTTTAGAACCCAGACGACTTTAGAGATTTAAAATAAAAAAAAAGCACAAAAGACACATAAGTCTTCGAATAGTTAAAATGTATTTGATTTAAGTTTTACAACATTTAATTATTTCTTTTCTTCCAGAAGCTCAAATATTTCGAATGTTGGTGACATGTACGGACAAAAATATCGACGAAAGAAGAAAACTTGTAGACAGAAAGTTGGCACTAATATCTCAAGGACATATTCCTGAATCACAATTAGCAGAACATGTTCAGTTTGTATTGCAGTGTATTTCTCTTGAAGATAGAGGAAGACATGGGCAGCTTTTCGAGAAAACTCAATTTGAATCGGTTTTCAAGTCATACAGTGGAAGTGATTTGGAGCTAGAAGAATCAATTGGTATGTATACAGACAGTCTAATGAAATTAAGCTGATTATTTTGTTCATTATTTTAGCGCTATTATAATTGTTTTTAATTATAATTTTTTTGTTAAATTACAGAAATTCGAAATAAATTGGTTGGCAATCATTTACAGTTTGACCATTTGTCAGGAATACCCTTACCGTACTTAAGTTTTGTCATAAAACTTATTTTTCCATTCAAGTCCTTTGAAGGTGAATATTTCAGACATACTCTTATGACAACAGGTGAAATATATTTTCACTTTCTTGGTTCTTTTGCGGACCAAAGTTCTGTCACTCTGAAGGACATAAGTCGAACTAAAAAGGTGTTTAAATTGCAATTAGCGCGAGATGCTGAATTCCAACCCAGAGCTGTTGTTGTTAGAAGAAACAAAGTAGCGGTATATGACGCTTACTTAGATAGAACATGTACGAATCATGAACACGTTATTATTGACTCAACCAATTCCCACCCTGGATACTGCAAACTTAGACTATCGCCATCCTTTTCAAGCAATACCGAGGATAACGTTTCCCAAATCGGTAAAAACAGATATCTCAAGGCTTTTAGAATTACCGACAGATTACGCACACAACTAGAAGCAGAACAAGTAGGAAAAGTCGAATATATTGGTGTACCTTGTTACACTTTTCCATTTTTTCGACGTTGGGAAGAAAGTAAAATAGATAACTTCCCTTCTAGGGAAGTTATTACTTCGATAGTTAAACAAGGATGCACCTTGATCCCTAAAGCCCATCCAAAGAGCATTTGCAAGGATATTGAATGGCAATTCAATTTTTCAATGGGGGAAGACTTACTATTTAAGAGTCTTACAGTTGCCCAAAAGCACGGATATTTTGTTCTTAAGGTATTACTAGACAGCATGGTACACCATGTACCGTTTAAAACAAAGCATTTAAAGTCCGTTTTTCTTATGGCATGTGAGAAACTGCCTTCGGGAGCATGGGAAACAAACATCAGCGGATGTGTACTTTATGTGCTGGGCTTATTACTCTCTTGCTTAAAGGCTAAATTTCTGCCGAACTATTTTATACCAGAAAACAATCTTATTGACTGTCACAGAGATGAAGACATTAACACGCTATGTGTTGTTGTCGAATACATTCGTCTTTTCCCTGCCAGTGTCATTCAAATTGTAGCAGAGAAATATGGATACACATTTGGACCAAATCTAATTAAAAACGTTCTGTCAAAGATACAATATTTCATCGATAGACAGATGCACAGATCATTCGATGAAATATTTGGACCTTTGACAATTGCTACAGCAAAGATAATGGCCAAAATAGGTCTTTGCGATATTTCGTTTGATATTCTAGAGGAACTATTTGAGCAAAGTCTGTTGATTCCACAGACAGGGTTGAGACAAACATCTTTTAGCTTCTTCGATCTTTTTGTATCAGCACTAACGGAAATGAAACAAAAAACATCCCGAGTCATTTTAGCACGAACATTCGATATGAAGATGGGATCAAATGTATCAGAAATGGTTTTAGAAAAAGAAAGAAGAGGGTCGCTTCAAACTTATTTGCCATGGATAGCCGACAATAGAATAGGTTGGATCGAAGTTTCAAATGAAAGTAGTGGTGACCTTTCAACAATAGCAAGTTTCCTGTATGATTTTAGTAAAAGGGAATATTGGAGGCAAAATGAATTGCTTTCTGAGCTTTCTATCACAACAGCAATCCAGTGTATCCAAGAAGCATTGAAACAAGATTATTTTGAAGGGGGCAAAATTAAAAATATCGGTTCAAAAACAGACGTTGATGTGCGGAAACGAATGTTAAAGAAAAAACTTATTTCGTTCTACATGCATGTGTATAGAATTTCGGCGTTAACTAATTTAGTGTATCCCTTAATTGATCACATGGACGAAATTGAAAAACTTTGCATAGAATTTCCGGAAATGACGGGGACGGTCTGTTCAATGTTTTTGTTTACGGGACAAAAGGCAAAATACCAGGAGTATGCTCAAAAGTATTATCATATGTATGGACGGGGTAAGTACAGTTTACGTGTTATACATACACTAATGTTCATATGTATATGAAATACTGGTAGGTATGAGAATAGCTAGTTTCTATCGTTGCTAAATCAATATAGATATTATGAAAATCATTTCAACTTTAATGTGTAATAGGCTTTTTGTTACAAATATTGTAAACCAACTTTATTCGCGACGACTTTTTCTTGCGATTTACCTGAGATGAATTGCATGGATATCAGTGACTTATTTTCGCGACCAAGCCTTATTGACAACCTTTTTGTAATTATACTCAGATTCCAAGGACTGGTTCTCGGTAAAAATTTTCCAGGACGCGAATGAAAGTTGGTTTACAGTGAAAAGATAACTTTCAAATAAACTGTCTATATTTACACAGCATATATAATTTTCTTTTTATTTGAAATTTAAAAAACCGGTCGAAAAAAATTGAAGAACAAATTTTAAAATATTTTTGGATGATTAGAGTGTAATATTAATTTTCTTTGATAGAAATAATGATTATCTATTCTGAGAGCTTTGACACAAAGGAATGAAACCAGAGGAAATATGTGGAGTGTTTAAATCAATAGTGTTGCATTGTTGCATTCAAATACATGTAAAGGAATCCTCGGTTGAATGCAAGTTTATATATATATGACAGACTTTGGAACTGTGCATTATCTTTAATTTTCTTTTTTTTGATATTATATATATATATATATATATATATATATATATATATATATATATATATATATATATATATTTCTTATTTACATATTCATGAATGTGAAAGTTTTAAGAAATACGATAAGATTATTTATTTTAAAACTCTGTTTTTAAAATGTATAAAGAATGTACCTTTCTGTTTTACTTGTACGTGCGAGTACATGCCGGTGTAACGAAGAATCTTTACCCAGGTTGAAAATTGATCGGGGGAGGGGTCATTTTTCAACGTTAAATATTAAGACCAAAGGTGTTAAATAAAGACGCTTGTCCGATGAAAATTGGTCCGCACCATCGACTTTTGATCATGAAACCGGTTCTAAATTCAGCAGCAAATAAACGTATTAATGAATTAATATTTATATCTTATATTTATTCAATCAAAAAATTACTGTGTATTCATTTTTATCATTACGATTAATATGTTTAAACATTAGTATATCAGTCTCTCGAAAACAAGACTTTTTTTCATGAATAGGTACCAAGTCATTGCCTGACGTCATGACGTCAGACATATTTTAAGGTTAAACAGTTACATTCTCCGAAACAGTGCAGACAATGGAAACAAGCAAAATCAATATTTTTTTCATGCGAAAGGATACCCCGATGTATGTTTATCGTGCCAACATCTAAATTTGCAATCAATGAAAAACGTTATTTGGGATGTAAAAAGCATTAGTGGGCAAGAGTTTTCAAGCAAAAAAGACGTTCATCATGTTTAAACGGTGGAAAAGGGGGAGGGGTTCATCGCAACAAAATGTGCCCATTGTCCCTAAAGGTAGAATGAACATGTAGTAATAATTGATATTGGATTATCAATATTAACAAAAATCATCAGTTAGGATTAAAATAAATATACATATAGGTGTAATATCTACTGGAGGAATTATTCGCCGAAGCGGGATGTTCCCCGATTTTTTCGATCAAATGGGTGATTTGATTAATCTTGAAACAGATATAACTTACGCGTCCTGCTAATTGCACATTAAACAAATGCTAGTAGTGTGTATTGTAATTTTTAATGGATAGATTCCTTCTCAAACATTCTATTAAAAGTTTGATATACATGTATCTCGTTGTTATGGCGCCCATCTTTGACAAATGTTTCTGATTATAGCTTTGTTATATAACATGTAACATACTTGTACTATAATTTTAAATATTTATTTTTCTGAAATTGTTTACTAACAAATGTTTTACTTAGTTTTATTTAGTTAGCTAACATTACATCATGCATAGGCGTCGGACCCCCCCCTTTTTTTTTGCAAATTACCATAATCGTTACCCTTTTTTGGGGGGGGGGGGTTGCTTGTCTAGATTTCTGACATGTCTAGCTCTCCGACGCCATTTTGATGTTACATATTGTTTTTGTCATTTATACAGCTAATAAATGATTTCTCTTTATCCTTATATGTGCCTTATGTTATACTTGGTAATACTGAACTCACATGTGTCAAACGGAGCACCGCCCTAAGAGGTTTCTATAAAGAATAATATATCTCGTTGTTACAAAACAAAATGTAACAAAAATTGATTTGATCCCCTCTCCATGGATTCATGGATGAATGCATTTAAAGCATTGACGATCTCATCCTTTTGGTTGAAAGGTAAATGTCACAATAGACATTATGCCAATGATTTTTTATTATAATTTGTTCTATATTTGTCTACTATATTTAACGTAAGAGTTATCGTTTATAGATCTAAGTTATCGTTCATTTATTTACGCTTTATTGGTCACTGGGTTGTTCCGTTCTCGATGTTACTATATTTAGATTGAGATTCTCTTCGAACCTGTTTGGTAGGTTTACGTAGTAGCTTATGAGGGGTGTTGCCGGATGTCGCTATATTTAGTATTTTGAGTAGTAAAACTTGTTTGGTTAGTTTGATGGCTATATATACGGGGTGTGGGTTGATTTTTGAGAGAAGAGGTGTGGACGCCGAGCAGTATTTTCGTGTTAAGCCCTTGCTTTGTGAACTTGGGTGTGTCTCTTGTGTCTCCCCTGCTGTGTGATCTCGGGAACATGTAGCCTGTGTGGATTTGCTTAGAGTTTGCGTTGCGAGACCTGATTACCTACATTTTCTGTATTTTTATTGCCACAACTCAGTAAGTTTCACTTTACGATATTTTTGTCGGCTGATGAATTGTATTGCTATTTATTACATAATTTGTTTGGAATGTGTTTAATAATATTCACATACAAGAACGTAATACTATGTGAACTATAATGTCGTTAATTTACTTGTTTTTTAAGCAATAGCTATTAGTGGGTTTGCATAAAACTTATGTTTGTAATGATTTATTAGAAAATTGTGTGTTAATTGTAGGTGACCAATTTGATAATTCTTAAGTTATTATTAACCTGAGGGGACGGGGTGGATTTTGGTGGATCGTGGTGGAGCGTGGTTGATCGTGGTGGAACCTGGTGGAAAGTGGTGGGGCGTGGTCGAAAGACGTGGACGATGCACGAGATTATGGAGGCCCGTTGAGAACTATGATTAATTATTTATTTGTACATATGTAGAAAAATTTATTGTTTATTTTTTTTTAATATTTTTGTTGTTTATTGGAAAACAAGAGTCATCCATATGATTTAATAAGGGGTAAACGTTAAAAGAACCCATCACAACAGGTCAGTTGTGACAGTAAACCAGGTCATTATATCATAATCATAATTCTTACACACAGATTAATGAAAGAATCCAAATTAGGATCATGAGAATACCAAAGAGCACACTGTTGTTACACATGCTGATCTATTTGAAAACAAAAAAACTTTTCTATTACTTTCCTATGGTTAGAAATAAGAAAATAGTTATTTTGATTTTGCATCTCAATGTAACAAATGAAATTTAAGATTTGACTATTTTTTTCTCCGCTTTCAAGCTAAAATTTATTTGTTATATTTACATTTCTTAAATAATTTGAATTAACGAAACAATTTCTTTGCAAGTGATTTACATGTATATGCATTAGATCGAAGAAAAACACTTAAAGTGCTTCTTAAATCTGTACGTTCTGTTTATGAATTTATGAAAAGCAGCGAAAATTTATTTCTTATTCATTGTATGATAGCATTAATGATATATGCTTCCCATGGGCTAGTTTTGTTTAGTTAGGCAAGCTTTTTAGAAAGCTATTACTTGTCATATTAACCGATTATGTACGTTCATTGACACATGGTTACACGTAATATTTATTTTAGAAAGCTTAGCTGTACTTACCGCGACTTATATTCAAAATTGAAATATTAATGAAGTTAAGGTGCAATGAACAAGTCATTTTGTAACATACCTGTACGTTACTGTCTCAAAAGAACGTTTTAGACTTTGACTCGCTGTAAATAAAAGAACAGAGCCTAGTCCCGAAATCCAAGATTTAAAATTCCATACAATGCATTATTTAGCATTTTTAGATCTATTACAATAAACAGTGATTAAAAAAATTTTGAACATAAAAAATATTCAGAACGATGTAATTTTATTTTTAATTCGAAGTATTTGTTGTTTCTGTTTTGTTTGTTATAGGTGCATGACAATATCTAAACTAGAGGTACTGTGAGCAAGCTCACGATTGATACCCCCCGCTAAAGAAAAAAAATCATAACTCAAGTATTTTTCTATTATAGAAAATGATGGATGCTATCTCATTAACCGTTCATGTCCTATCAATAACAACTGCTCAATTTTTTAAAATTGTTAATGCTAATATGAGTACACAAACCAATTTCTATTATATAAATTCCATTAATTTCAACTTAACTGTTAATGCATGAAGACATTTGCATCCTTATGTTAACAAAAATGAATGAAATCAAACCATAATCCACAAGTCAAGCAGCCATTAAATGTTTTGAATTTTTGGTATCCCGAGCCCGATTTTTTTTCAAAATTTTTTGTCCACAAAAAAAGATAAAATACATCAGGGCGGGCAATTTCCAGATGGGCAGGTGGGGATGATAACAATTTTATATGACCTGACACATGCAAGCTTTGTGTCAAATTTTACCTTCTAATCATTTCCATTAATACAAGACAGGAATAAAGCATTTTTTAAAACAATGACCTTGACCTTGCACGAATGACCTTGGGTCAAAGTCATGACACACCCTCAGGTCATAAGCAATCTTTGTGTGAAGTAAGAACTTCCAATGTTTCTCCATAAGAAAGGTATGGACCAGACACGAATTTTGTACTTTTCCTGCCAGTGACCTTGACCTTGCCCAAAAGCCCTTGCGTCAAGGTCATGGCACACCCTCTGGTCATAAGCAATCTTTGTTTGAAGTAAAAACTTCCAATGTTTCTCCATAAGAAAGATATGGACCGGACACGAATTTTGTACTTTTCCTGCCAGTGACCTTGACCTTGCCCAAATGACCTTGGGTCAAGGTCATTACACACCCTCAGGTCATAAGCAATCTTTGTGTGAAGTATGAACTTCCATTGTTTTTCCATAAGAAAGATATGTACCGGACACAAATTTTGTATTTTTTTTTGCCAGTGACCTTGATATTGACCAAATGACCTTGGGTCAATGTCATGACACACCCTCAGTTCATAAGCAATCTTTGTATGAAGTAGGAACTTCCAATGTTTCTCTATAAGAAAGATATGGACCGGACACGAATTTTGCACAGACAGACGAACGGACGGACGGACGGACGGACGGACAGACAGGGTGATTCCTATATACCCCCCAAACTTCGTTTGCGGGGTGTATAAATAGAAATTCGTTAAAATTATCTTATATAAGTGAATAATGTCGACGTAAAAAAAATCACTTAACATAATAGGAATATAACACACAACGGATGATGGGAAAGCAACTATTAGTCGGATAGAAAAATTTAAACATACATGTATATAAATGCAATAAATAAAGCTTACAACAATAATCAATGTAACAGTTTTCATTTCGATGATACATGTTATTATCAGAAATAGCATACATTTCTTAACATACGATACCTATTTTGATTGATTCAAAGAAATATGTGACTTTCCGCGCAAAATTTAAGTCGCCTGACCGACCCATAGTAACTTTGGTGACCTAAAATGATTTGCTTTCACCCGTTTTTCTTCAATTGCGCGCTTTTTTTAATTTGGGTTTCAAGATAATAATAAACGTTATTGTCGATTTCGAAAACACAATCGTATGCATATACGCCACAATAAGAAGGTGCCCCGTATCTCATCCAGGTGAAGCAATGACCTGTATTTTTAAAATTGACACAATGATTCAATTGAATATAGAAACAGAGAAAGCATTTGTGTGTTAAAAGATTTGTTGCATTAAAGATTTATGAAATTTTCAGTCAAAAATAGTTTACAAAGTCGTTATATCAATAAAATAGAATTCTTTTTCTGTATTAAGATCCATTGAAGTTCATTATCTTTTTTGTCATCATTAGAATATAAAAAAATGCCATTAAAAAAAGAACTATGCTTCACATTTATATAGACCCGTCTCCTCCCCTTTCCCGCAATACGAGAGAGAGAGAGAGAGAGAGAGAGAGAGAGAGAGAGAGAGCAAGCAAATCTGACTTTTAAAACACACACACACACAAACACACACACACACTCTCTCTCTCTCTCTCTCTCTCTCTCTCTCTCTGGTAGAAGTGTTTGTACAAATTAAAGTTTACAAGGATCATGGAAATAATAGTCGACGATTAATCTAGTAAGCAAAAATTACAACTGTGTGAACTGAATGTAAATAATCTTTGACTGAAAATTTCTTAAATCTACAATGCAACAAATATTTTAACACACAAATGCTTTCTCTGTTTCTGTATTCAATTCAATCATTGTGTCATTTTAAAAATACAGTTCTACACTGCAGATAATAAGAAGTAAAATATAAACCCTGTGTTTAATGTTTTAGAACAAGAATAATACATGTTAGTTACAAAAAAGTGAAATACGGTCATTTTGGCACTGATGTGGAACATAACAAATGAACTGTTTGCATACATAAGGCACCTATAATACATGGCATGAATTCAGAAAAAGAGCAATAAGACATTATCGCCCAAGCTCCCTAATTTCTTTGTTATGTTAAAATTATCTTCTATATCTGTCGTCTTCCTCTGTTTGGTCCCCATCTGCTTGAATATTAAACAATTTTAAAATGTTTTGAAGAAAATAGCTTGCACATATAAAATTTTTGAATAGCAAACAAAATTTTAAAAACATATAATATTCATTTATTTTTACTTACAGTCTTTAAATAATGAGAATGATTTTTCTAAACATGCTAAACAAACCATGACCTAAATTTCACATTTTGTCCAAAATTATAAAACAGCATTTTGAAGTATGGTACAAAAACGAATGGTCATTTTTATGCAAAAAGGATACATTAAAGGCATTTCTGTTTTTAATATATAAAAAAAGTTGAATTTGTTGACTTCAAAGATAAAGCTAGAAGAAAAAAATATGCTTCTAGTACCCCTGATCCAACTTTTAATAATCATTTTTCACTGATTGTCTTATGATATAAATGTACGTGTTACTATCAAACATTGCTTCACATGGGGACTCGCTCGCCTCCACCCTCCTCCTGTGCTCGGTATTAATTACGGTATAAAAAGAAGATATTGAAATGAAAGAATCAAATTTTATTTCACTGTCTCACTAGTTTTTCCTTCGAAAAAAGACCAAGAGCAGTGCTCAATATATGGAACAACCTTTATGATTTTATGAGATTTTATATTCTTATGTTAATAATAATATAATGCATATAATCCACCCATAATCACTAGTGTATTGCATCAAACACCTTTGTGAAGTTTATTTTTTAAATTACATTTTGATTATCAATAAGTTACATCAAAAAGATTGTAAATGTTGAACAAGCAATGAATAAGACTGTGCATGGTGCTTAAATTTAATCGAAGTTTTCAGGTTAATTATTGAATTTCAAGTAAATTTTAATTTCTAACATAACAAAGTACTTAATATTTCTGTTACATTTAAGTGCTGCAGTACTATGTATAGTATACCTATACATAGGCTTTCAGGGTCAACAAAACAAAACTTGTTCTTTGAATCTTTTAAAACCAATAGGGATTGTCTACTCAATACATGTTTCACAACTAACGTCACAGATGTCTGATGATAGTTAAAGTAAAATGGTTACTGTGCAAGATGACAGCCAAATAAAGTTCTTGGTGGGAGGGTGGAAATCGATTCTACGAATTTAAACTAGAATGTTTACAAATCAAAAAACAGCATATTAGCTCACCATGACTTACCTTTGCCATTATAAGAACAAGCAACTCTCTATCATCTGATGCTGAATCTGTTTTTATGAAGTATCGAATGTCTGGCATAGACGAAATATTTTCATCTCTCAAAGTTACCGATCTTCGTAAAACTCCTCCTCCTATCTAAAAAAGTTAAAAATTAACTTTTGAATGAAGAATGAATCACAGAACCCTTACACAAATGTAGGCAAAACAAAATGAGCAAATTATAAACTATGTACTTACATGTATCAATGCTTTCAAGAGGTACATGTACACGTATGATACATGTATACACGTATTCATTATGTAAATGTATTTACATGTATAATAAATAGGTAATTTAATCAATCTATGACAATAGAGCTCATAACTTTTGTTTCTATTTTTATGTAAACTTGTTGTTTACAGGAAGTATTCACTGTGAAATATTTACCTTTAAAAAATCTTTTTGGGAAAATATTTTTTCAATATGAAATTCAATTTTTCTATAAAATATTTAGAATTTCTGAAATAAAAACCCTGCCAATATACATGTACATATTCTGAGAGGATTTGATAAACACTCCCATTGGTTTTTAAACCCGATAGGAAAACCACATGTCTGTATCAAATTCCTCGAAAAACTTTTTTCCTATATGAAATATGTTTCCTGTAGGATTTTAAAAATATCCCAGAATGATTTTAATACATCCTGTAGGAAATTTGTTTCACTTATGGTAATTATCATTTTCCCGTGGGTTTTTAATTTTAAAAGTAAATATATCACCTATCAGGTGAGACACACACACACACACACGCACGCACGCACGCACGCACGCACGCACGCACGCACGCACGCACGCACGCACGCACGCACGCACGCACGCACGCACACACACA
Source organism: Magallana ariakensis (assembly GCA_020458035.1). Lineage (NCBI taxonomy): Eukaryota > Metazoa > Mollusca > Bivalvia > Ostreida > Ostreidae > Magallana > Magallana ariakensis. The sequence goes on from CM035813.1 coordinate 49,559,790, forward strand.
CACACACACACACACACACACACACACACACACACACTATATATATATATAGTTCCATATGTACCAATAATCTCGCTTAAGAAATCAAATCATTTGCTACTGTGTTTTTAGAGATGGTTGTATATATATTTTAACAATACCTTTTTAATGCTTCCTTTTGGATTCATACGGTAATAAAAGAAGCCAGTATTGCAGAAAAAAAATTATATAGATTTTTTCTGGAAATAAAGTCATTTTATGGCTAAATCAGTTTTTTATATCCATAATTTTTAGGTATATCTGATGGGTAATTTGTTGACAATCCAGTCTCAATATCAGTGGTCTCAGATTCTACCTGTTTTGTGTTTGTGATTCTGACATCAAACGTTATCCTGCAAAAAGAATTCATATTCTTTAATTAATATTCAAGAACCTATTTTTGTAAAAAAAAAAAAAGTCGCATGAATATTTCATATGTCAGGTAAAAACTCTGCGTCAGTCATACATTTAATGCACCTTGATATAATTATTTTAATCTTTTTTAATTGAAGCTTTTTAAAAGTAGGATCCAACCAAGTGTGATACGGCCTTTGTCGATTTTCACCAATACGTTTTTTTTTATTAATTTACAAAGAAAGATATTGTTTGATTTATTCCCATAAATATCTTGAGAAGAAATCCTGATCAGGAAAACATACCGGAAGTGTTAAATGAAAACACTTTAAAAATTGTCATTTTATGCAACAAAAACTTGCGTCCCCATCCTTGATAATTACATTGTAAACCTATTTAAATTAGTTAGTTTGATATTTTGGACTCTCCCGGAGTGGGAGAGTGGGATGTAGCTGACACTATAGGTAACCGTAATTGATGTGCATCTGTCAAGACGATCCACGCCTCTTTTGTATTGCGCGAGTGTCACAGAAACATGCATGGATCAAACTGGTGGTGATTTCTTGAAAGACTTATCCACATTTCAAGTGGACGGGTCAGTCGGACGTAGTTGTTTTTATTCATTGCTTATTTATTATATAATAGTGTTGTGTTGTGCATGAAATATGCCTAAATGGTAGTCAGGGTTTGATACATAGTGCACGAGCCGTTGAAAACATGTGCTGTGCTCTATTTCGGCGTAGTATGCTTACGCCACGAATTCTTCTTTTATACTATGCGCAAAATAGATGTGTACTGAATATATAGAGACAATCTTACAGAAGGCATAATAATATTGAATATTGTGGCGCTCATTATAGCATAACATGGATGATGGAAACCTTATGACCCGGGAAGTCTCAAGAAAGAATAACTCTAGTGTACTGTAATTGGATTTGAAAGTTTTAATCATATGTCAACAAAGCATTGCAAGGATATCAAAATGCAAATCGCGATGGCACTTAGTTCGAAATCAAAATGCCATAAGTATCTATGACTGGGTACGATCTCTCCCCATCTATCACCAAAACATCTCTGAGACGTAGCGATGTCCAAGTCAAGGTTTAAAATCGTCAATAACGCTCAACGATATACATTAACGTTTATTAAACCTTATTATAGTATAAAGCGCTCTCTACTTGACAGTTGAGCTTCAATAAAGTATCACATGCAAAACGCCATTGTAGGAAACGCATGTGTACTATGCACCCCTTCATTCTCATTACTTATTCTCTCTTTATATGTTGATTATAACATAAAAGGAACTGGTAACGTGTACTTTACAGTTTTCTTTAACTCTAATATGATTAAGCTTTCATAATTAAACGACTGTTACGTTATCCCCATATCTTTTTCTGTAATTAAAAAAGACTAGATTGATGAGAGTTGAACCAGTCACTTGTATCCTTAAAGCAGCGAACAACTAACTATAAAGTGTACTTTCCTAAAACATTGATGGCATCATCGCAAAGTAAAATCATTCCCATTCTGTTAATTTAAAAAAAAAATATTTCTTCATCATTATTCAGTATTGTTTAAGGTTATACAATTCTTCTATTTGTAGATTTACTACAGTGATGGAACCATGTCCAGCTATCTTCTTTATAACTTTTTGCATATCGGTTTACTTTTGAATATTGTCTCTTTTTTGCGTTAAAAATTTCATAAACGTGGTTGAAAAGATATTGTCTTGTATTAATTCTCTTCATCTCTGCATTTATCTAAATCTATAAAGACATTTGCATCGTCGATATTGCTGGCGTAACTAAATTCAAATCTAGGCACTCCAATTTTACAGGGTGACCAATAAAGTCAGAACTGACTATCTGTTATGCACCTTCCTGCAACCTTGTATCGATAGTCTTGTTAATGTCTCCCGTTTTTTGTACACCTATGTTGCAACCACTATTGAAATAAAACCACTATTGAAATAAATTATTTCAATAGTGGTTGGGAATGCATTCATTAGTAGAATCACTTTGCAACCACTATTGAAATAAAACCACTATTGGAATAAATTAGTTCAATAATGGTTGGGGATGTTTTTCATTAGAATAATCACTTTGTAACCACTATTGAAATACAACTATTATTAAAATTATTTTGTCTATCGTGGTTGGGAATGAATTTCGTTATAAATATTACTTTTGAAACACATTTGGAAAGAAAAGTTGTGTATCATTTTTGCAAACTATTTTCAAATGCAAGAAACATTTTATCTAACGAACAATTCCAAATACAAAATTTAGGTATTATATACTAGCATTTTTAGGCGGAAGCGCCTATCGCAATTGCTTTCATGACCTTTCACGTCACAGGTCAAATTCCTCCCGTTTTTCATGGTAAATCTATCGGATGATATTTAAACTAAGGGCAAACAACTCTCTACCCCCCTTTTCACCGTTTGACCCCCGTTTGAACATCGTTTTTGATAATAGAACTCTTTTGGTATATGTGTAAATTTTTACTTTATCGTTTATAATTATCCATTGAAAATGCCTAATAGCAAAGATAGCAAGTGGTAGATGAGTTTACGTTTAGGCCTATCTCTATTTGATAGTACAGGAACGAACGATAACTCTTGCTCTGGTATGCTACATAAACAAACGATAAGCACGGAGCCAGATGCCTGTAGATAAAATTGCGAGAGAAAAAATAGTTGATATGAAATTGTGTGTTTATGAGTACAGAAGAAAATATAAATAGGGAGACAGGTAATGAATGTTTTTTTAAGAACAACAGTGTGTATAATTCTATTTGAAAAAGATGATTAGAATGATACCATGCCTATAAATCATTTGTAAACATACAAACGTTTCGCGTAGTAATCTTAAACAATACTGCGGTACAGCTCAAAGAATGTAAAATTTTTGTCAACAAACCCACGTTGAGAACAACTGGTGACTGTCCATCTTCGACATACGCAAGGTAAATTAGGTAACTAATGTGTTATTTCTCATTGTATAAACGTTTTCCTCATCATTTCAGATTTTCATGTTTAGATAATGGTGATAACGTTTTCTTGATCGAGAAAGCTGGTACATTGTTAATCCGAAATTCCTCTGACTCTAACCCCCGCTTTTATATTGTGACGTGCGGGAGAGACACGTCACAATATAAAAGCGGTGGTGAGAATCATAGTTATCTCGTATTAGTCCATTGTACATCGATTGTATAAAGAATTTATATTGTTTGTGTTAGTCATTAATCGATCATTCTGAAATAATGTCGTTTTTTTGTTATGAATACTGTACAAGGCGTATAAGATTTCTTTTAAGATTAGGATAAGCACAATGGAATCGCATATAACGGAAGATAACGTTAGACCTTTTTTAAACCTTTGATATTTTGTGACATCTTTGCAGATCTAGCATTTATGTTAATATGGTGATTTCATACTGTGTTACTGCACTGTATAATATAGGATTCATTCATCTTGCTTACAGAAATTTACAATATTCAGCTTGGTTTTAAAATGACTCATGAATATGCAAATGGATTTTCTCTGAAAAAAAATCAGAATATAGCTTTTAGGATTCATACAAGATGCAATTGATTGGTTGATATAATAAAATATTCCAGATAGGCTATTATAAAGATATTTTAATTAACATTTGAAAAGGATTCTCATGATTTACCCTTTTACCTTCTATATATACATGTATATCAGAATTACATTATCATTACTCTATAATGAAAGTGACTAATATTTCCTATGGAAATTTATTTACATCATAATTTATATGATAATTTTTTTGAAAAACTTGGACTATGTCTTTGATCTACCATGTTCATGATTAAATGCCAAAAGACTTAATTATATACCTGACACTGATTATAGATAATGACCCAACACATGATATCTATATGGTTGAAATTACATGTGTACGTTCTCTACATGTGTATGTTCTCTCAGATGAATGTTAAGAAACTGATTAACATTAACTGACAAGAAGAAACAATGAGAGCCCAACATCATTCTTCATCGCTAATGAAGGGGAGAGTTGCTAAACTTGGGCACACAGCAAAATTCAAACAGAACAAAGAAAAAGACGGATGCTATAAATGCGGTTTTAGCTTCCCAGTTCAGCACTGTTAAAGAGGGACAAACATTGCTCGTTTGCAACTTCTAAATGGAAGCAGGACATCTAAAATATACAGGGACCCTCATCTTAATGGCCTTAACACCATTTTCAAGGTTAGTAAATACAACTTAATTTAATTCAGATATTGCCCGTGGTTTTCTTGTTTAAGTATGAACTAATTATATCCATGCTTGGAAGGAGAGGGAGTATATTGTTTTATCCTTGTGTGTCCGTCTGTCTATAACACAAATTTTGTCAAATATATATCAGCAACAATCGCAGATGCTTGAAATTTTAAGTCACTCTTTGTTAAGGCATGCCATACGGTAGGATTTATTTTTCAAAAAATTTGATGTCAACTTCCCGTTACATGTAATGTTAACTTTGCTTATTTTGTATATTCACATTAGAGCAGGGGTATCACTAGTGAGCATTGACTCACATATATCTTGTTGTCATATATTTCATAATATAGTAAATATTCTTGTTCTAAATGCAGTTATAAACTTATTCAGAAGAATTTTGAAAAAAAAAATTGAACTTTTATTTACAGTTTGATCACTTCATTTTCCATTAATTGTATGTAATATACCAAAATAACCTTACAAATATTAATAATCCATATCGTGTGATCTTCTCATATTTTTCATCCTTTATTTGCAAAATAAATGTTTACTTTTGAAGATAAATCATGTGAGGAAAAACACACATACATTCAAAATATATTTTGTAGATTAATTTTATTATTAAATCCATGTTTTCTTTATTTGATGTCAAGTACCCCTTGGTATATTGTAATGAAATATTGCTTGATAACATATTCATAATTTATTTTTCATCAACATATTTTAGAAAATCCTATTGAAAAAGACAGTTGTCTTTGGTATAATGAAAGCAAACAACACTAGTGAATTGAAATTGTTGTTACCACAAATGGCACACACCAGGATTATATGCTTTCCAAGAGCATGCAGCAATAAAAGGATTTTTTGGAAGTCTATGTTTTGTCACAGGGGAAGTTCTTTTGAAGATTCCATTAGTATTAAAATAAAGACTTAAAGTTCAAATGTCTTCAGTATTAGAGACCTGATGCATAATGCATTTCTTTGTACATTATTGAATATAAGTCTATAGCTATCCATAAATTACTAGGCTTTTATTTCTCAGCATTTGCATATATGTTTGATCTTTGTAAAATATGTTTTGGTGTACAGTACAAGAAGTAAATACATTCTTTCAAATTTTTGAATATTTGTCAACAAAATGTATGAACTGCAATCTGAGGATCATTTAGTAGAGGTCTGCAATTCTCCACGTATGAAATGACTTTGAAATTATCCTATTACTGTTAAACTTGGGAATATCTTAAGAAAACTTGAAAATCTCTTTATTTATTACCGTTTTACTACACATTGTCCAGATATTTTGTGTATTATTCTATGAAGCTGATTTCTCAATGGCTATTGCTTCTCAGGTGAGCAATGTGACATACAGACTACTTGATTGTGTAAAATACTGTAATCAAATGATGTATAAATATAACTTCTTTATTTTTGTGAAACATAATTTGTAAAGAAAAAAATACTGCAGTTTCAGAAAGTCAGTTTACTAAATTCTAATAGTATAATATTCTTTCATCATTTTGATGTCCAAATAAACATTTTTGATAAGTCTGCATAATAAATGAAAATATATACCAGTAATTTCAGCTTGCATATTATATCAACTGGTTATACAATTGTATCTAACAAAATAAATATTTTGATGTTTAAATTGCTATTCTCATTTAATCTTTATTTAAGGCATGATCCAGACTAATCTTGTGCAATGAGTATTTCCACATTTACTACATGTGCATACCTCAATTGACATATTAGTACTGTGTTCTTTATGGTTTTTTACTATTACCTCACCTTCTTCATTTTAACTTTAATGCCCGTATAAAATATCAAAGTCGAAAAGTTCTGTACCATATTTTTTTCCCCAATGAAAAAAAAAAATAATCCATAGAACTAATATCTATTCGTTCAATTATATATTAAGGCAACAAATAAGGAGAACAATTTTTATTATTCAATAACATGTTACCATAACCACCTTTTATTAAACTAATTCTTATGGAGAAAATAGTTATAATAACATTATGACATTGACAACTTGCAATCATGCTTCCGCCTATCAGTACTTTCAGTACTTTGATTTACAGTAATAATAACTGAGACAATAAAATGTACTTATGTTAGGATTTTCACTGCTGTGCAGAAATACATAATTAATTCTCGCAGATTTACATACATATAAAATTGTTTTCATATTTTTCTTTTACATTTCTCTTTCTATAAATATATCATGTTTTATATATTGTTAATTATTAGTACAAGGGTGAACACGTTGTAATTTGCCAGCGCTTTTATTCAAACGCCCTGTATATTAAATATACAAAAAGTTTGTTCAAACCAATTAAACACAACTACTAAAGAAATAAATATATTCGTTTTCTTTTAATCAGAGTCGGGAATAATAAATTGAGTTTGACCATCTGTCTGACCGTCTTCAGTCTATTATTTTGTTTTTGTGTAACACTTTCGTTAATCTCTACAGAAACAAATTACTTCAATAGTAGTCGGGGTGTATTTCATTATGAGAATCACTTTGCAAACACTATTGAAATACAAACACTACTGAAATAAATTATTTCAATAGTGGTTTGGGATGTATTTCATTACGACCACTATTGAAATAAATTATTTCAATAGTGGTTGGTGATGCATTTCATTACGACCACTATTGAAATAAATTATTTCAATAGTGTTTGGTGATGAATCCTATTACGAGCACTATTGAAATAAATTATTTCAGAAGTGGTTGGTGTAAATTTCATTATAAGAAATAATTTGCTTCCACTATTGAAATACAACCACCATTCAAAACTAATTTATAATGTATTTCATTATTATTATCATTATCTAAAAATCACATGTCAAATTATCTATATACTGACCAGTTTCCATGGAAACTCGACCCAAACTTCAATTTTTATCAAAATTGACCATTTTTACTGCAGAGTTATAAAAAAATGCGGCAAGCTCAACGTTTCACATGCATAGTATTAAGATCATTATACCTTCAGCTATCTCAAAATGCAAAAACATGATGGGGAAGCTATCCTTATTGTGTTGAAATAATCAGTTCAAAAATGGTTACATTTTTGGAAAATGAATTATCTCCCTTTGCAATTTAGAACTCTTTTGTGCTGAGAGTTAAAACAAAAAAGGTGTTGAAACAGTATGTCAAAAAAATGTGTTTTTGCCAAAATCTTGAAGATTTTATCCTTATTTTTGTTATGACCCATAGATATTGTCACTACACTTCTAATATGAACCACTATTAGTGTTTTAGAAATTCCATCCAATGCCTTATCATGTTTATATAGTGCAGTTGGACTTAATCAATCTTTGTTACTTCAGGTTTGTAGTTTAATTAATATCAGTTATGAATATGAATGACTGAGAAAATCATAAATTACAAAAAATTTACCAGTTATATTAAATACATTGTTCCGCTGAAACTTATTTTATATGTATGTGTTATTAATGTTTCTTTAAATCATTATCTAAATTTGTAAAAATATTAGTTGTTTCCCTTTTAGTACCTCCAATCTCTGTATAAAAACAAACTAGAAAATCAATAAACACAAAGAAACCCAAACTAATTAAACCTGTAAGCAAGAAAAACTGTGGGAAAAAAACATAGCTATTACATATTTTGGTATTATAATAATATATTAATTATTTTCTTAATTAAGAAACCCCTTCCTCGATCACCACAAAAGCTTGGAAAATACACACAAAAACACAGTAATGTACACTTGTATAGGAGGTCGGCACGCAAAAATGTACAGTAAAACACAGTTATTACGAACGCCCTTATAATGAATTGACGCTTACACTGCGAAGTGATTTTCATTCCCCAAACTTTATTTCATGTTGTAAACTTGACGGATACAACGAATTACGTTTATAACAAAGTGAAATCGTCCGTCCCTGGCACTTCGTTGTAAGGTTGTTTTACTGTATACTTTGTAAGTTAGAAAATTAATTGTTAAAAACCAAACACTTTTCACATATGCTTATATATGTACATGTATTTAGTTTTAAAATATTACAACTGTACGTTTGTTGCATGTACATTTATGAAGAATGCATTCATGCATGTGGGGTATACAATCAACAGTCAGAGGTACATGTAGTTTCTAAATTTTTGGAGTAGAGAATTTTGTTACTTTCTTTTAAGTTTCCTGCTATATCAAAAAAAGTTGAAACATGTTACCAAACGAATTGTTTGGGAGGGGGTGGGGTTATTTTTCCAAGCATACTCATAACAATGAATAAAAATGCATATAGGTACTGTATGCCAATAATTGTCATTGGGATATAGGATGGACTGTTAATATGATATACATATTTTTTACCTTTTATTTTTTAAAAAATTGATTTTAAATAATGTTCCATTACAAGCACTGATCTACCAGGTATATATATAAGGGTGTCAAGAGTCGGGGTCACTTCCCCTGTGGTATTTAGAATTATAAAATTCATAAAGAAAAAATACTAAAAATGACAACGAATCTGGCCTCCCGAGGAAAACACTTAAAAATCATGTTTAAAATGTATTGTTGGGTCCATATATAGTATTATGATAGGAGTTACCTCAATTTACTTTATCTATTGAAGTTTACATATCTGAAGAACTATCATTATAATAAACTTTTGAAATCAGCATTAAATTTATGACAATTAGGGTAATTTCTTAATTGAATGCTTTCATGATACCAACATTAATATCAGTATATGTACACAAAATTACACAGTAATGTATTTTTATCTTAATTTGATGAAAGTAATATTCTTTTCTGCTGAGAAATTATATTTTATGCATAACTCCTATGCTGAATTCTATCTAAATGAGCCATTCTGATTCAACCATTTCTTAATTAGAACAAAACTGTTAATTGGTATGAAACAATGAAAGGAATGAAGTATTATGCACTGGGAATGTAATAAATACATTAAATACAAACTTACTTTAACATGTATAACTAAACATTTGGATATTAAGATGAAAATGTTTTAAAAATTCTCTGCATGGGTAACCTGCAGGAATTTTATTTTTTGTAAATAATGCATGTCAATTAATAATTATAATATCCAATCGGGTACTTGTATAATATAGATTGTAAATAAAAAAAGATAATTTGAAAATTCATGATAAATAGGAAATATGGAATGAAACTAGCAGCCATTTAAATGTTTTGATATATTTTTTAAAATATTTATTAAAGTTATAAATAAATAAACAGATGTATGATTTCAGAAGTGCTGCAACAATAACTTGAGGGATTGACAAAGAAGATGGCAAACGGTTTTGCGATAATTTATATAAGACTACTATTAATATCTGGTACATGTACATGTAATAATTACAATAATATATTTGGATATAATAATGATCAAAAATAATCATCATAATGATACCATAATCATTAAATTTCTTTGAATGAAAATTTTACATCAAGGAAGGAGTCGACTGGTTTTTCGCACTGAATAATAAGTACAGGTAAATGTAGCATTATGTTTTTCTTACCATATAATAAAATGTTACCATAGCAATCAGTTAGGCAATATCTTGTTTAAAAAGATCTTTAAAATTTTCTGCACTTATTATCATGTTAAACATCAAACTTTTTTTCATTCGAGAAGAACATTTTGATTTTTTTCTATTTATTCCTATGTAAAAATTCATCCCCCTCCAAATGTGGTCCCACCTTACTCCTAGGAATCATGATTTGAACAACATGATTTGAACAAACTTGAGTCTATGCTACGCTACCTATAAGGATAACAATTTTTTAATAATAAGGGCCCTGCTCTGAGGGTGACCTATAGTAATCAGTCTGTCCGTCCATTTATTCGTCCATCCATCTGTCAATCTGAGATCTTTTTTCTGGAGCATATCTTTATTCTCTTTGGTCTACTCTTGGTCATAACTTTACCCACAGAGTGCCTTTGGTTAAAGGGTGTGCAGTGACTTTGAATGATGTTAGGTCAAGGTCATATCAGACCACTATGAATTTTTTTTCTAAGCATGTACACCTTCCCCTTAGCCCTGTCTGGCTCATTCTTCTCATTAACATAACTTTTTATGTAAAAATTGTGTGCAGTGACCGTACACTAATTTCAAGGTCAAATGTTAAGATCATAGCAGATAGTTAGTTCTATATTTCTCCCCCCCCCCCATCTGAAAAAGGGAGTTACTCTTTATTCTAACGAATTTGAACCCCCTAAACCTTGGGCTGATTTGTGCTAAGTTTGGTTAGACTTGGTTCAGTTGTGGAAAAGAAGCTAAAAATGTGAAAAGTTCACAGATTGACGGATAGACAGAGACTGACGCTGAACAAATAGCTTTTAATTCAGCTAAGCTAAAAACATAAGTTTGATAAAATATGCTCTTATTTTTTTTTCATCTAAATTTGGTAATCATTATATAATGAAATAAAATAAAAAGACATAAACTGCCTATAATAAAAAAAATTGAACGAAACTGTTTCTAATGTTTCCATGGTAACGATTGTCTATATTTCTTACCTAGATTCACTAATTTGTAAACCAATATTACAAACACTCTCAATTTATTGCATGTGTAGAATTTCACATATTTTCTTCTTAAAAGGACATAATTTACACATATTTATGAATCATAGTAAGGGTTTTAAAATGTTTGAAAGTTGTAAAATATACACTTTTGTTTCCACGGAAACAACAATTTTGATGTAACTTCCCCGTCATGTTTTGATTGTTTCCGATAACAGAAGACCCAATCATTTCAGGATTAGTTTCGGTTTGCATTAACCTGTCCGCAAGAATTTACAGGGCATCACCAAAAATGCCTCATTTCTAGGTTTTTTACAAAGTCATTAACCAAGTACTTTTAAGTCCTTGATACAATAAAGAAAAATAAAAATAAATACTTCTATTTGCTAAATTTATTATTCAATAGTTAAGATTTGATGCTTTGATACTTTGATGATTTATCACAACAAATCTAATTGAAACAAATATTTAAACAAAAAAAGTGTTTTTTTCAGTAAAAATCAAGACCATTTTGTCCTAAAAATGATGGGTATATGTATCCTAGGTAACGGAGTTGCCTAACAACCAAATTTTGGTGTTTTTATGAAAGGTATATGATAATATGCATCATGTTAGAATTTGAGAAAAATCGGTGACTATGCGTGCCGACCTCCTATGCAAGTGTTTACATGCTTACAGAGAATGGCTCTTAATATATACGGCATTTAAATAAAAGTCATGTCAACTTACAACGTGTTCACATTTGTACTAATAATTAACAATATAAAAAACATGATATGTCTATAGAAAGAGAAATGTAAAAGAAAAATATGAAAACAATTTTATATGTATGTAAATCTGCGAGAATTGGTTATTTATTTCTGCACAGCAGTGAAAATCCTAACATAAGTACATTAATTCCATAGTCTCAGTTATTATTATTACTGTAAAAAATGCTAATATATAATACCTAAATTGTGTATTTGGATTTGTTCGTTAGATAAAATGTTTCTTGCATTAGAACATGGTTTGCAAAAATGATACACAACTTCTTTCTTTCCAAATGTGTTTCGAAAGTGATTACAAAGTAATATTTATAACGAAATTCATTCCAAACTACGATTAAAAAAATAATTAAAATTTACTTTATGGATGCTAGCAACGAGAACATTATTTTCTAGATATCCATAAATTTTTTATTCTTATGAACTCTTTCTTTATAGAGTTTCATCAATATGACCTAGTACTTTTTCTTGATAGCTTAACCTCTAATCATATTAAAATAGGGTATGATGTTAAAGACCATTACATATTATATTCTTTTTTCTCATTCAAGTTCCAAGACATAATTCATTTTAGATGTTACTTTGAAATACGTTTGACGTTATGGTAATAAAATTCAATAATCCTTTTATTTATGAATATTTGTGATTTGATCTTCAGAGTAATTACTCCCGTTTTGTAGTTAGAAGATCACAAAAAAAAAAAAAAATAAAAAAAAAATAAAATTACAGATAACGCCATCCGCGTAGATATAAGAGATGCTTTATCAGAATTAGCCGATTTCAGATTTTTAGGATGTCTGCTGTCATTTTGAACCTGATACTGATATGGTTGCTTTCTGAATGTCTTGCTCGAGATCCATGCATGCATGACTATTCAAAAATCGTCCACAACATACCGAGTTTTCCGATGTCATGTTCATCTGCTAGTGTAGTCACTCTGACAGAATGTGCCTCTATAGCTAGCAAATCGAAGTCTGTCAGGTTCTTTTTCAACAAAAATGAACATCTCTGCCATTGGAGCTGTGTTTTTCTCTCAAATGCCACTTGTGCTAACCTTTGCATTTTGCCATGGATTGCGTATGGTTTGTATTGAAAATTTTATTTTTGGATACCTTGACAGAATCATTGAGAATTATATTTTGTTGATATTACATGTATATTTGTTTTCTTTTAGATTAAAAAATCACTATTTGGTGATTTTTTCTTTGTTTTTATTGTAAACTTGCTAAGATCATTTCTAAATATTATTAATATTTGTTTTAATTGTCTCCTCTTCATGCTGTAGACATAGTGTTTAATATCTTAAACAATTTATCCACTGGATCCTTTTTATTTTATTACATTGTTAAGTCCAATACGCAGATCTCAGTTTCTTAGATAGCCTCACCTGAATGAATCTTTTGTCAAAAAAAAAACCCGATTGTTTATACGTGCGATAGGACAGTTTGATAGGTATTCAGCAGTACACTGCTTCAAATTTACACATCACTTTATCATCTAAATAATTACGAAAATAAATCTGTATCATTTTGCTTATTTTAAAAATTTCATTAAATTAAATACTTGGGAAAATGTGTAAAAATATGCTAAATTGAATTTGTTTTTAATATTTTATTGTTATTATTATCATAGAACCGAGTTTATTCGTTCAAAGACATCTGAAGTAAAGAAAGAAGAGGGACATTAAATTTACATCTTTACTGAAAAACCTCTATCTTAAACCTTGCATTCGTTTCATATTTTTTAATGGGGGAGAGTGTATTCGTTTGCTTTTTTTTTTTTTTTTTTAGATATTTCTTTGCTCTATTTGCTTTTGATATGGTAAGAGATATTTTGCTTTTCAAATAGATTAAAAACTTTAAAAACTCCACATAGCCAGAATGACAAAATGGAACACATGATGAATAAGTATTTCCTTTACTTTTCGTGTTCATAAACTTCCAATTTATTCTAAATTGTAAATTATTCTAACTTGTTTGTTAATGATATCATCATGCTATTCATAATGAAAATCTTTAATTTACCAGAGGTGAAATGGAGGGAGAACTCTGCTTTGAGAAAACCAACTATAGGATCTTCTGTACATGAAGGCAATTATGGTAACTGGGATCCGCATTATGCGACAGATGGCATTGTCCAAAATTTCGATACCAAAATCTTTTGTTCAGCTTTCGAACAATTTCCTTGGATAAGAATCGATTTGTTAGAGGCCTTACCAATATCCTTTCTTCGTGTTTATAACAGGAGAGATGGCTTAGGTATATATAAATACCAATAATGATATGATTATATCCTACTCGTGTTTACATTTAAAATTGAATGTAACTTTTAAAAAGTAAAAACTTGTGGAATGTTGATTTCGTTAGAAGGATGCAAATGACGGTAAAACCTTAAATCTCAAAAAACATTTGAATTTTATTGAAATGACAAAACATATTAAATGATAAGTAATGTTTGTTTAAAACAGGGGAAAGATTTCACGATGTCGCTGTTGAAATGACAAATAACAGTTATTACTTACAATGTGGCTTCTACAAAGGACCCGCGGTCACTGGTGAAGTAGTGGACATCCTTTGTGTTTACCCTACCATTGCTCGCTACGTCCGATTAAGAATAACCAAAGGAACCGGAAATGGACTAAATATTCCAGAAATCGAAGTATATACTACTTGATTCATTTACTTACTACATATAACAAAAGTGTACTTTATCTCACATCTATTGTGACATTGCCAACTAAAGATTTTCATATCGACATTGGATCACCCTTTGTACGAAATACATACTTGATTATAAAATATACAATAAGCATACATGTATATATATATATATATATATATATATATATATATATATATATATATATATATATATATATATATAATCGCACCATCAAATCAAATCTTTTCTGGTAGATGTATATACTAATATGTTTATTAAATTTATTTAAAATTGACTCGTTTGTTTTCAAAATATTATATGCATTTATGTTATCGACTTTTCGTATGCAGTGTCACTCAACAAGTCATTATCAACTATTAAATCCAAATTATTGAAATTGTGAAATAGTTCCTGAAATGCTTTAAAAAAAAGGAAACCTATTACAAATATTAAATGTTAATTCCATGTTGTTTAAGGAATGAATTCAATATTTATTAACTTTATACGATATAAAATGGTTTGGGGCAGTTTACGCTTTATAAAAAAGCGTAAACTGTTCCAAACCATTTTATATCGTATAAAACTAACAAATATTTGAATTCATTGCTTATAATTTAATTTTCTGCTATTAACTGTAGATAAAAACGGTGATTTGACCGTTAAAATGACATCAAATTGTACAAAATTCAAACGTAACGTCAGGCGGATTGATACGTTTTTTGACGTTAGTCTAACTTTGACGTAGGCAACATTCTTAATACGATATAAAATAATTTGTTTAGCCAATCAGAAAGCGCGTTACAACGAAAATTAAATTTTAACAAAATAAATCAAAAATAGGCAAGCACATCCATTACATACATGTACATTGGTACCAAAAAAGAGCTAAACACTATTTATTGAAATTGGTTGCTAATGGTACAAGTATGAAAAATGGCAAAGCTTTCTTACTTTGAAGCCATATAAGAAGATATTATATAATACAATAATTTTCATCGTTTTCATTGGCTGAAAGTACATCATGTGACATTCGTCCTTTTACGATATCGACGCGAAAGCGCGTCCGCTGAATGTGATATCGCACGACTCGGCAATATCAACAAAAATAGGTATATTGTAAAGACAAGTTACCAATAGGCATTATTAAATACAGAATATTAAAAATAATAATGTGGGAAATGGTCTTAAATCATAATCCGTTTATCTATAATTTCTTATTTTCATTGTTCAAAAACTGTTATTGAAAGCATCTGTTTACTTTGTGCGTCATCAAGAGACAGATGACGTCATAGTAAGCTCTTCAGCGAGATCGGCCTCTCGTGATATGTTAGTAGTGATTGCCTGACGTCATGACGTCAGGCATATCTAAGGTTTAAAAGTTACAACATCCGAAACAGTGCAGTCAACAATGGAAGCTAGCAATATCATTTTTCATTGAAAAAGATTTATCAATGCATATTAATAATGTTACGACCTTCAAATTTGTAATTAACGAAAACGTTGTAATGGATGTAACAATTAAGCAATAGTGAGCAAGTGTTTAAAGCAAAAACGAGGTTCACTGTGCACGTGTGTAATTAGTCAGCCCGCGGGCTGGCTATATTAAGTTAGGATGAAACTTCAATTGCGTTTGCGTAATTTGGAATTCTGGGAAGAAATTAGACAGTTCGTGTTAGAAAAATTCGAAGACGTTATGAAACCGGTCAGTTTCTAGGTCAAACTGCGCATCAATGTATTGGAAGACTGTCAATGGGAATCGTCTGCAGCCACAGTCCGGAGTCCGCGTATATCTTCCCAACTCTCTTTGTGAGATTGAAAAATAAATATATTGGAAGTAGTTTGCCACCAAACGATGAAAATCAGAGAGCTATGTCAACAAAATTACAACTTTAAGTATTAAGTAGGTGTGCAGTCATACATTGCATGTACACCGCTACACGCTTATCTCCTCACCTACATGTACAGCCATAAAAAATAAGACTGCAAACTAAATGTGCAACCGCATATTATATTGTTCTGGAAACTATTTACCTAGTATTTTAATAGATTGTGTATTCACTTTTGCCCTAAAATTAAAATTCCGCTGGTTGACTTTCTTAGCTTCCTTGTCATGCTTAAAGATAGATAGCACTGTTTGAACGGTTGAAGGGGAGGGGGTGTCATCACAACAAGTTATTACCTAACGAAGCAATTAAAGGCCGGCACATTAAACATGCATCGGTTGATATATTTTTTTTTTTGAAAAGAAAAACAAAAATGTTGAATTGGATGTAAAAAACACCATTGAGCAAGTGTACTGTACACGTGTGCAATCCAATAGAAAGGCCCCTACATTTGAACGGTGAATGGGGGGGGGGCATCGCAACAAGTTGTACCTAATGATTATAATATTACATGGTAGAATGTATATTATAATTGTGTTCGGTTATCATTTCTAAACAAAATTGCCAGTTTGTATTAAAGTATTTACTACGTATTGTTACGTTAGCTTAAATATTCATTAGAGAAACGAAGCAGGCATGGTCGTTTACGCGATTTCATTCATTGTAAAAGGGGTGTAACTTCCGTGTTTTACTCAGTGTCAAACCTGAATGACAGAAGTATATGCTTCAGTGCTTTTAATATTTCAACTGGTCCACTCTGACCAAGCGCCAATGTAAAATAACCTTTTAAAACACAACACGTGACCATGTAGTAGTACATGTATTTGTTGAGTATCTTGATCTAAATTAGTCTCAGTGGACCTTAGTCTTATCTGAAAAATCTCTGAAACAAAGAAACAACCCAGTGTTAAAAACTTTATGGGCATCCAAATGCTCTAAGTTCTAGCGTATTTCGATCCCAAGGCGACCGTCCACTATTTTTGAAACCACCGCATAATGAACTCTCTTCATATAATGAAGAAGTATCAGCATCTAATGAAAAATTATGATCATATTAAGACACAGTATCGGCATATAGTGAAGAAGTCTAGCCATGTAACGTTAAAGTATCAGCACGTAATGTGAAAGTGTCAACATGTATTGTTGAAGTATCACGTAATGTTGAAGCATCGTCATATAATGAAGATCATCCACATAAGAAGTTGAAGCGTTCCATACGCCACCATTTTAAATCATTATGTCTTGATGTTGTATAATATACATTCAGATTGAACTGTAGACCCTAAACCTAAATATTAAAATTTAAATTCATAACTTGCTTAAATTCATAGAACCAAGTTCTTGCAATGAAATAAATATGTTTAGTCAGGCAAGCTTTTTGGAAAGCTATTACTTGTTATTAAAATAGGGATAGCTTGAATTGGCAATTGGTGCCTTTAGTATTTTAAAGGATAGCAGATTATTTTGGCGTCATAATGTACAATTCATAATGGCGTTATAATGAACAATGATACTTTTTTGTCTAAACGAATTAGTATTTTATCCTCAATGTATATAACACTGGTAATTTTTCCATGACATTGTTATTACCCAATCCTCCTTACTCTTATAAACAAGAGTCATCATGAATACAACCACAATCGGTCTTTCATTTGTGCAGTGCATAAATAAATCCCCTGTATCTATAGATACATTAACGAAATAGTTCATTTTAGTGTCATATTATACTGCAGCGAAGTCTTCTATCAAAACCAGACCAAAACTTTGATCCGCTCCAGCTGCAGTTTGCACAAATAATCATTTGATTTATAATCCACCCGAGGCTACATATTTATGAAATTAACTTCATGTACATATTGATTACACAAATGAGAATATAAATTCTTTTATTTTAGATTGTGAAAAAAGAAGAAACATAAATCGTTTCAGATTTGTTCGAAAAGGGGGTGGGGTGGGGGTATATATATGCAATAGGGCCTATAGTAAGAATTCTACGTTTTTGAAAACATTTGAAGTGTTAGTGATACACATGGTTTGAATGCAGTTTATTCAACTTGCCCAGTTTGATAGGTGAGATGCAGAGAGAATTGTTTTGTGTACATACGGAAATCAGTGCACTAAATTCGTGCAGGAGCTTACCGTAATGTTTTCCTGACAAATCTTCCAACAGTTTTCTGACGCCATATTAAACAAGAGAGATAATCAATCGTGAAAAAATTATCGCCCTTGGGTACAATTTATACAAAATATATTGAAAAACTATATCATGAAAAAATCATACGTGGCACTGTGTAGGGTTGTATAATAGTTAACTCAAAAGAGCAATGTTAATTTTAATGATGCGATTTAGTGGCGTATGAATCAAACTAAAAGAGTGGTGGGGGTAGACTTCTCAAAAAATCTTGACAAGCAAAAGAAAAAAAAGGTCTTGCTTATGGTAATGTCTCACTTTGCAACCCCCCCCCCCCCCGGTTCTGACGCCTATGCGATTTCAAATTTTTACGGCCGTGACTGTATATTTAATTTTTTAAGGTTCTCCGATCCTCAGCCTAAACGTATTTTTTTCATCATAAAAATGTTATTTGTCCTTCAAACTTTATAAATGAAATGAAATTTAAAAAAAAAGAAATTTACTGATGATATCAATGCACTTTTCAAATTTATTGCAAATTTCCCCACGATGGATATAATGAAATACATATACAAGTTGAGATCAAATTAAAAAAAAACGTTCGTACCGGAGCATCGGTGGCTTGAACTATTTTGCCTCTATTTAGTAGGTCTCCGTGGAACCACTAAACCAAGCATTTCGTTGTTGAAAAGACTGCTCGTAATACTATTACATTTGTTTATATAAAAGACAGATTTATATAGTACATGTACAAATATACAAATTCCGGATAATTTAGAATTATCGAACATTGTTGAGGATCGGAGATCAATACAGGAAAAGAAGAAAGTTGAAATAAATTTTATTCAGGCACGTAGCATCTTTTTCGAAAGGGGGACTCATCCAAAAAATCTTGACAAGCACAAAAAATAATTTCAAAATCATAAAAATCATAATTCGGTAGGGGGGGGGGGGGGGATAGCGTATCTATATTTAACAGCAATTTCACTTTTAATTTCCTTCCTTTCAATTCAATTTTTTTGCATGCTCCGAAAAAAAATGTGTGGGGGCAGGAGGGGCAACTCCATCTTAATTTATTTTTTATATGTAAATTAAAAAAAATGTTTGCTGCGAGAAAAAGTGGGGCCCACCCCCCCCCCCCCCCCGATGCCACGGTCCTGTTATTGTGTTATTGCAACAATAGTAGACATTGCAGCGAACTTGGCGTGAAGAAGACCTACCAATGGCAATCGCCAATTTACATGTATGATTACGCAATTTATGCAAATAGATAATTTTTAAAATAATAAAATTACATACTCACTTTCTTTGCTTAAATCACATCAATTCTGTTTAACCTACTTGGAAAGATTTGGGACGGAAAATGTCTAACGTCGACAAAGAAATGATTACATACAGCGATGTAAACATGAGGGGACCACTGCATGAGAAACATTTTACAACTTGTTGTACGCGAAAGTTTACACGATCAGAAATGCTTTGACATTACGGAATATTTACAGGTAGTGAAGCGACTGATTAAAACCAGCAGACGTTTATTATGTACTGCTTGTTAACGATATAACACATATACATGTATATGTGAAAAACTACCATGCATAGTTTTGGGGTTTTTTTGTGGTCACACAATTTGGCTATTTACCTGAATGACGTCATGATAGAATATACTTATGTTCCATAGAATCTTGTACACTGAAAACTAAGAATGTCACTACAATGATTGTTCAACCTACATTGGAAAATTTCATCTTATTTGCACCAATTTTAGCTACTTTTGCGAGATTTTGTAATGGAAAATAGAAAAAAGACTCGAAATGGCAACATTATGAAGACTCTACGATGCAATTAACAACTAGGTGCACTGGAAACTGTCGTCTATATCATACAATATATAGGTTTTTCTTGGATTTATCTATCTATCTATCTATCTATCTATCTATCTATCTATCTATCTATCTATCTATCTATCTATCTATCTATCTATCTATCTATCTATCTATATATATATATATATACATGCACATTGCATTTTTCCTTTTATCTTACATTTTTAAATTTCTCATCTGTCAAAGTGTTCTTTATTGTGAAGTTTACTTTGCGTCGGGCATTACTTTATTCCTTGGGGACTCGCATTATCAATGTTGCCCTTTTAAAACCCCAGTCAACCTTCATATGGTAATTGCTATGCATAATTTATAATATAATCACCTTTTCAATAACTGCATATTTTCAATTATCTAAAATAAAACATTTGAACACAATTTAATGAAGTCCAAGGCGCCGTGGAAAGAAGCAGATAAATGAGGGCAAAAATTGATCACGAGGTGCGCATACTTTTTTTTAGATAATCAGTCAACAAACGACAATGACGATGAATTTATGTTCATAACACTGACATAAAGTGCAGATACAAATAGGTAACAAATCAACATATTTAGATGTAAGAATGTATGAGAAAAATAGAGATAAAGAAACAAATGAAGTCAATGTAGATTTAGCATCAGTTAACTAAGAGAGCTAACTCTCTCCGTAACTTCGTAATACGAGTAATTTATCTAGTTTTACATCATTTTATCAATGCTATTATATTCTTTATATACATTATAAAGTTGCGCAAACATTACATTTGAGTATGAAAAGCAGTAAACCGGTAGGTATGGTAATATAAATTGCAAAACAATTAAACAATTTAACTGATGGAACTCATCAACAAGGTCATGTTTGGACAAATTTTTTAAGTTATTATATCGTTTGGTACATATATATATATATATATATATATATATATATATATATATATATATATATATATATATATATATATATATATATATATATATATATATATATATATTATATCTTAGCGACAATAGAAAATCAAGGAGCGGATCAAGGATCTGATTTAAGTCAGATTGTTTTTTAAAAATATAGGAAAAAAGAAAGATGAAATGAATTTTATTTCAACAATACATGTTTATTGTAGACATCGCCGCGAACTTTACGGAAGTAGGCCTACATGCATCATGAAATAAACAAATGGCAATCGCCAATGATGTATAATTATGCAAACAATAAAAATATATAATTTTAAAATAAATGAAATTGCACACTCACTTTCTTTTCTAAAAAATGGAATCAAAATTGAACGGAAAATGTCTGTAACGTCGACATAAAAATGATTACATACAGCGATGTAAACACGAGGGAACCACTGAATGAGAAACATTTTACATCATGTTGTACGCGAAAGTTTACATGACTAGCTCACAGAAAGAGAAAAGATTTGACATTACTTAATTAACAGGTAATGGAGCGACTAGATTAAAAGAGCGGACGTAACTTTGACTATGTAACTTTTGTGACAATGACTCTGTTGAAGGTGAACATTTTAACCTTAAATGTGATGCAAATCAAATTATAACTTGACCTCTTTCATAATGCTGTATCAAACACTGGATATTGTATATTATGATGAGATCTTAACTGAAATGAATCCTTTGTCAAATGCATATCACTGTATTTTTTTTTTACTTTTTGTCAAACAGTGCTTACATAAATCTATTTTTTAATTTATATTTGTTTAATATTATAAATATTACTTTATATTTAATTATAAATTTATTTATATTAATATTATAAACTTCATAAAACTCTAACCCGATGCGAAAAACTCTTAAATTAGGCATCATTCTAATTTCTAATTTCCAGAGGCTGAAAGTTAATATCGTTTGTAATGTACAGAAAAATCTACTTTAAAAAGAAGAAAAGACGTCATAATATTGGTGTCCGGTTTTTCGTAGTGCACCATTTTTACCAATTAAATGGCTAGAAAATCGAGCTACTGTACTCTGAGACTCGTTCGACTTAAACTTTTATTCATTCTATGATGAACTGGTTTATTTTACAGGCATATAAAAAACTTGTTAGAGTAGTAGGGGACTAAAGAGTTAAAGATCGAAGAAAAATAGAGTTAACCATACAGGTTTATATAGTGAAAGAAGAACTAGGGACATCTATGGACAACAAGGAAAATCAAGATCTGTTTTGTCCAGGTTCTCTGACTGATCGTCTGAAAAAGCTGAATGTTAGCAAAAAGTGTATTCAATGATATCCAAAATAACATAATTGTGAACAATTAATTGTAGATCAAATCATGAGAAATGTACACTAAACACATCAAGAAAGGTTGTGTGGTTTGAAACAAAATTGAGGATAGTTTCATTCCCTTTAGGAGTTAGCCCAGATGGTGACTTACTGTTACATGTACCCATAGCCATGGTGTAAACTTGGGGTGGGGATCTTTCATTTGATGCATGGTATTTAATGATCAAGTTATCAAATAAAACCTTAAATTCTTAATTATTAGAGCTGCTAAATGAAAACAATGTGGAGAGGAACCAAACAGAAGTACAAAACAGGGTGCGATGGCAATTTTTCATAAAAACTATATTTTGATATCTGCAAAACGAAAAACATCAAGTAAATTATAGCTCGTAATTTTTCTTTTTTGTTGTTAATATTTAATTTCCCAGTTCTGATATGTAAAGCATGCAAACTGCACTTAACCTACATTATAAAACTGTACTCCTTGTTCATTCATATGGTATGTTTCACTGAATTTAAATTTGTTCCTTTAAACTGTAATGGGCATTCAAAACAGTATCAGATATTTTGGATCACCCTTTACAACGTACGTGCTCTGCAAAACATCATTATATTATTTGTGATGAGCTAATAAGGACAAGTTATAATGATAAATTATCAATGTAAACGAATCAATGCATAAAAAAATATTTTATTTTAATCCTGCGAACACATGTACTTGCATGAACAGTTGTTTAAAAAAATAATCATTCCAAACTACAAGTAAAGTAAAAAGTACTCAATGCCCAAAAATATAAAGAATTTGCATTTAACTTGCAAGGCTTCACACAATGGTTATTTAATTTTCACACATATATTATAAAAAATGTTTACTTCGAAATGTCAGATAACAATACTTTATAACATATTGAAAGTTTAGGCTTTATAATGTTGTGTTGTGAGTTCTTGAATATAATTGCTATTTTAAAGTTTTTTGAATATTTGAAACTACGAAAACGGAGTTTACGACCACCAAAAAAGCATAATCATAAGGAATATAAACAAATCATGTATATGTACAACGATGCTATTTTAAAAGGATTTAGTGGTATAAAGATATGGAAATTTATTCTACATGTTTTAGTTATAAGTATACAGATGTATACAAGAAGTTGGTATTTGTGTATAAATATCATAAGACCCCAAAAGTCATGTAAATTTCACAATACAACGATTTTACATCAACGAGAAAATAAATTTTTGTACATATGTACTGTTTGTTTTTTTATGATATTATTTTCTTAACCAAGTTTTTTCTTGCTCTATTATCTTTGTTTTTTTTTCTATATCCATGTATTGTATTTTAATATTTAAATCTGAGTGGAGAAGAGCTGTATTTCATAGGATTCATTTGAAGGGGAGATAAGTCATCTTCGTCACTGTTACCGTCTATCTTAGGATTATCATCTTCCGCAATTTCTATTTCGGTTGGAAATGATCCATCCGCGATGTGCTGAGTTTTCTCAATTTTCACGATTCTAGCCTCCAGAAGCTGCCATTTATTTTTGTCGGGCAAAAGTTTGTAGAAATTTGTGTTTTGGTATCTTATCAGATTATAAGGTACGAGCAATTCAAACGCTCGATTGTACAGAGTATGCAACTCGTTTTTAGCTCCATACAGCAAACATTTTGCAAAAAACTCTACCATAGCTTGCGTCTCCTTAACATGCCCAATAACTTCCCCAACAATGAACTCGATTTCAGTCAAAAGCCAGTCCTCACATTTCTGTAGTAGTGAATTGACTTGATATTCTTTGGCCAACGGCAAAACCATATCAATGATGTCTTCTGTAAAAAGAGGTATGGATACTTAAAAGAAATAAAAAATTCAGACGTGCTGAATATATTTGGCAAATTATTTTTGACACTCGGTAATTTATTTATTTACACTGAAGTTATTCAGGCTGAACACACTTGTCTAACAAAGTCCCTTTTAAATTCTTTATTTTTAAAAAAATCAGAACTATCAAACTTGATGGTTTTAAACCAGTATTCAAAACATTCATTTGATAAATGAAAAAAGCACATATAATGTAACTGAAAGCAACTGTATCAGACAGTTGAGAGAAACAGTTTGACACGACGACACACAATGACATTTTACATTTACATTTATTTACAGGAAAATAGGTTTTTTTTGTTAAAAAATCTACAAGGTCTAGTTCTAACCGGTTATAAATTAAACTGTCTAGGTATGAATATACGTATTCCTTCAACTATTACAAAATACCGTGAAATACATTGTCAAAGGTAATTCAGCTTTAATTTAAAAACATGTACCTACATGTATATAATTATAAAGAATGTTCACATTGTTCGTTCATTCATGCCTTTTCTGTACCTCAAATGTTGGCTATGCATTTTGCATAGATTATTTCTTCATCGATCTAAATTCAGAAAATGCCTTATCTTACCATTTAATTTAATATATTCCATAGGACAGACACATCGAAGGAAAAGAACAAACTCCTCATAAGATTTATCGGGAAGAGTTATTTCACTCTGTTTTTCCTTTCCATTCGAGGCCAGCATTTTTCGGAAAACTGGAGAAGCTTGCATTAGAACTCCCCGAGAAAGATGTAATTTTTTGTCGTCAACGCAGAGAATGACATCTGTTGTCTCTTCGTCAAAGGCAAACAGTTCCATACTACCAGACTGGATAGAAAGTGTCTCCATATTTAGCATAGAATCAGTTTCATTAGCAGTCGCCATTTTGAGAGGTAAGGGTTGTTGTGAATTGACTGCTTATTTTTAAATGCAGTTAAAGAGCCCGTTGAATCGAGAGCAGTTTGATATGTAACTTGCATTGTATCACAACGCGCCTTATTCAATACGACGAAAGACGAATGGGGCCACATAATTTTTTTTTATCTCGTTTTTACGAGAGAAGATCTCGTAATTACGAGTTGATTATCTCGATATTACGATAAAAGATCTCATTATTACGAGAAAAGCTCTCGTAATTACGAGTTAATTATCTCGTTATTACGAGAAAATATCTTATTAAAATAGTGCATTTCATTATTCTGCTCCTACTTTATGTAAAATGGATGAACATAAGAAATACATTAAATAACTGGAAAAAAAAATTCATAAGAAGGAGATACTCAAATTGATTAATAAATTAATTGACAAATTTATTTATATAAAGGATAATTTATTTTCAGACTCCAAAATGTTAATATACAAAAACAATTAATTCTAATATAGGTTGTGTATGAATTTATACGAAGGGCATTCAATAAATAATGTCATCGTTGTTACAAAAATAACACAATAAGATATTTTTGTTATTTTTGTAATGGGTACCTATAAAATACGTTCCTTTAACAGACACATGTAATCTAAACTGATTTACCCAAGCCATATACTGTTTTTTGGGAATTGTATTCATGTACTGATAAATGGCAGAGCCATAAGCATTCCTTGAAGCATATCTTCTTCCTGACAAGTGATTTGTTTTTTAATTTAGGAAAAGGAAAAAAGTCACAGGGAGACAAATAGGGAGGAATGGGCAAAACATGAACCTTTCCTTTTTCCAAACATGATGTCACAATTTGGGACTTATGTGCTGGGGCGTTGTCATGAAGAAGTCGAAAGTTGCTAATTCCAGTGTTTGGTCTCTTCCTTTAAATTCGTAATGTTTATGAGCTGCAATTTTCGTGTTGAATTTTTTTATGAAAATGTTATTTTCTAATAAAATGACAAATATTATCATAGTTTTTAAATTTTTGTAAGCCGTATTTTTGTGAAAAAAGTCGTTTAGAAGCCTAAATTGAAGCAAAATTGAAAATCGTCCTGTACAAAAATTGATCTGCTATATATTCTATTGAAGAGAAATCTTTCTTTTGACAAATATTAAAGATTTTTTCAAATCTTATTTATCATAAAAGTTTTAGCTACATGCAGACTTATCATAATAGCAGGTTTTTGCAGCAAAAAAAAAATTCTAAAAAATACAGCTCATATTGCTGTAACTTAAGTTTCTTCAGCATATAATTTTTGTATACAGTCCGGTGATTGATCGGCCTCTTGGAATAGCAACTTGAACTACAGGACCTTTTCACTACTAAAGAATTGCGTATAATATTTTCTTTGTACTTTGGCTTCGTTTTGCTATTACAGGGTGGTTTGCCTTTTTATTTAACCACATCTTGTTATCAATTTTCCTCTGAGGTTCAAAATAATGTACCCATGTTTCACCACCTGTAACAATTTCCGATAAATGTAGTCCAATGCAATTTTTGTAGATTTTAAGTAGTCTTCTACACAAAACAACCCGCAATCGTTTTTATGTTTCTGTTAATAGATGAGGTATCCATCTTGCTCTAAATTTCGGAGGCCAAGGTGTTACTTTAAAACTGTAAATACTGTCCCCCGATGAAATGCCAACTAAATTTGCCATTTGTTTAATGGTTAATCGACCATAAGAAGAAATGATATCGGTTATTTATGTAAGTATTGCATCCGTTGAAGCCGTACGAAGTGCTTCATGACTTATCCATAAGGTTTGTTTGGCCATTTTCGAATTGCTGATCCTCCTGTAAACTTGTCTTAATGACGTACATCTGTTTCCATACACATCACACAGCTCTCTGAAAATTTCTTTCGAGTCTTTAACTAATCTGACACATGCTTTTATGTATCCTCTAATTTCAGCCTTATTGATGAGGACTTGCCAGTCATATTTTCATACAGTGTCTCCAGTAGGTGTTATATAACAGCTTCTTAAAGAAGTATTCGATGATGAAACGTGTTCAAATAAACGAGCATAAATAGAATATGAACCAAATCATGCGTGTAAAGAAATTCAAAGGTCAATTGAACCCTTTATTTTATGGAAGCTGATTAGAGACGTTATTTATTGAACGGCCTCGTTAAACACAATTTTAAAACAGTATTTGAATCTTACGATTTTGTACATGTATATTACTGTAAAAAAAAAGACGCTTAATATTCTCCATATGCTTCCTTAACTTAACTGCGTACCGGATAATTTTTATCTAAAATATTCTTACTGATAAATTTTTAGTATATGAAATTATTTGAAGTACATCTATACTACTGTATGATTTGATACAAAATCAGCTGTATTTTTGACGATATATGAAAAAAAATTAACATATTACTCAGTTTTGTAGATTTTTTTAAAAGAACCACATACCTAATTCTGCATATATTAATTTTTTTATGTAATGTCTTCACATCACTACTGGACCCCCATCTAGAGTAGAAATCACCAAGACAATTAAAACACTGAAAAACGGAAAAGCAGCTGGTCCAGATGGCATACCTTCAAAGCCTCTTAAAGCTACCTCAACAAAGTCTGCAGAGATGTTACAACCTCTACTACAAAAGATATGGGAAGTAGAAAAAGTTCCAGATGTTTGAAAAACAGGATACCTGGTTAAACTACCAAAGAAAGGTGACCCGTCGCAATGTAGAAATTGGCGAGATATCATGCTTTTTATCCATTGTCAGCAAGGTTTTAACAAGTGTAATCTTGGAAAGAATGAAAATAGCATTGGACAAAGAAATAATATCAGACCAAGCAGAACAGATCATTCACAGACCACATTGCAACACTTCAAATCATCATATAGCAATCTATTGAGTGACTGTCTCCCCTATATTCAACATTTCTGGATTTGAAAAGGCTTTTGACAGTGTGGATAGGCCAATCATCTGGAAGATACATTATGGAATATCATGGAATACCACCAAAGTTCATTAGCATCATTAGAAACCTGTATGACGACTCTACATGTAACAAAATCCACAATGAAAAGCTCACACATACATTCAAAGTAGTAACAGGAGTAAGGTAGGGTTGTATTCTTTCAACAACATTATTTTAATTGTAATTGACTGGATCATGAAGGAAACCATGCAAGACAACAAGATTGGGATCTAGTCGACCTTCACCAAACACCTCGAGAACATGAATTTTGAAATGACATTGACACAAACAACAACGTGTACAGGAGAAATTGTCGCGACTTCCAGCAGAAGCAGAAAAGACCGGCCTTAAAATAACATAAAAAGACAGAGGTGATAAGAATGAAACATAAACAGAAAGCACCAATCCAATTAAATGAAAAGAACATCAGAGAAAATATAACTTTAGGTCATTTTACTGTTCGTTCATTAAATCATGGGTAGGAAAATGGTGAATTATCTTGTACACAAAAACAGGGAAAAATAAGATGTATAACCAAAGAAGGTAAAAGTAAATTTCATCTTAGCAACTGGAGACCAATCTCTTTTCTAAATGTTGTTTATAAAATAGGGTCAGGCTGTATTGCGCAAAGAATTAAGCACATTTTACCCAAAACTATACGTGCTGATCAGACAGGATTTATCCCAGGGAGATATATAGGGGAAAACACCCGCCTGGTTTATGATATAATGTCTCTTACTGAATTTCAAGATATACCAGGATTACTGGTTATGATAGACTTTGAAAAAGCTTTTGACTCAGTATCATGAAATTTATTCAAGAAACTCTCATTTTTTTTTAACTTTGGTCCTTCTTTCTGAAAATGGATTAAAACTTTCCAATACAATTGAAATTCATGTGTGACACAGGCTAGTTTTTTATCCAACTTTTTCAAAAAAGGACGTGGATGTCGACAAGGTGACACCATATTCCCATATATTTTACTTTTATGTGCTGAAATATTATAAGTAAAGATTAAAAACAACAAAAGCATAAAGGGAATTGAAATAGGAAATACTGAATTTTAATGTATCAATATGCAGATAATACTACAATAATCCTCGATGGATCAGAAAAATCTCTTCATTCAGACCTTAATGTCTGATAGGAAAGTTGTTATAATATACCAGGGCTTAAAATTAATCAATAAAAAACCCAAGTTGTATGGATAGGTAGGAAAAATATTCTAATCACAAATTATGCCAAGAATAAATATAGACAATTAACTTTAAACTTCTCAGTATTCATTATGATGTAGATCTTTCAAAGATCATTAGAATGAATTATGACAAAACTAGTTAAAATCAAATCAATTGTAGAACAGTGGAAAAAAGAGAAACTTAACCCCGATTGGTAAAGTCACTTTAATAAAATCACTTATTATATCAGAGCTAAATCATCAATTTATCTCTTTGCCAACCCCAGAATTAGCTTTTTGAAGAATCTAAATAATATTTTGTTTAATTTTCTATGGAATTCAAATGTCGATAAAATAAACGAAAAACTCACAACCCAAAGATATTCATATGGTGGACTCAAAATGATTGATTTAGAGTCAGTAGTAAAACTAAAGGGTAAAGACAAGTGGGCTAGATATTTTGAAATTAGTGATAAACAATGGAAAACTATTTATTTATCTTCCATTTCTAGTTTCAAAAGACAGTAACCTGCTGTGGTTTCAATACCCAATAAATCACCATATTCTAGCTACTAATAGTCTTATGTACAAAATAGGTATAACAGACACAAAGAAATGTACCTTTTGTAAAGAAGAAAAAGAAACAATTTATCATTTTAATTGGGAATGCCCCATTGTTCAAAGAAAAACTTTATAGTATGTGTGTATAAAAAGATATTTAATTAAATTTAAGTGATGAAACTTTTATTTTTGGACAGTATTTAGAATGAATTCTCAGAACTGTTTAATATTATGCTAATGCTAATAAAACAATATATTTACTAGGCTCGTTGTCAAAATCCCTGCCCATCTATCAAAGGGTTCCTAAATATTTTCAGTTCTTACTTTAAAACCCTAAAATGCAATGCTCATGACAGTACAAATATCAATAGTTTTAATACCACTGTGTAGAAACGGAATAGAGTAACGCACTTTGCCATAGTCCAAGATGGCGAAAGGGTAGCACGCTTCAAATTTTTTTCACACAAGTATTTACCTTTTTAATGGTTGATTCTATAAACTATTGCGCAGTATATGTTGGGCGGTGTTAGTTTTCAATGTCCACTCGTAAATCTGTCTTAAATTGCTCGTATTTAAAAGATAACGCATGCCGAAGATTGGATCCATACTATGGAAAAGCTGATGAAGCGATGTTTTGTGATTAGGTTAAGTTATTTTTGTGACTAGGGTAAAGATACTTGGGTAACATTTAAAGATTTACATAGTTTGACTTTGTAACTTTTTTAAACAATTTATAAACTTGAAATAAACTTTTTTTCGCTGCTACTGTCGTAAGACGTCTCAACGATTGAAGATATTTTTTAAAGTATCGGATGTACAATTGAGACTGAGGCCTCGGGATTTTCCGTTATGATCGCGGTAGATTTCGGAGATATTGGAATAAATTTTCAAAATGTTGAAATATTTTTTATTTCATAACATAATAAACAGCAAAACAATCAATGTATAAAGTAAAGCAAGAACGCCATTTATCATTGTATGGCGTTAGTCTTTTTACAAAAAGTAAAGTTTGCAATGCGTGTGTAACTTATTCAATGAAAAAATGACAATAACAAACCGTCAACCATCTCAAAAATCCATAAAACGAAATACAAATTCAAGGCAGAGCAACACGGACCTCCAAGATAGAGGTAGGATCAGGTGCCATGGAGGAGTGAGTATCCTCTGCTGACCGGTCACACCCGCCATGTGCTCTTTGTCGTAATCGGGAAAATAAAAACCGCAAAAGTCCGTAGACAATTAGGTAATTAATTATGGTCTAACAATTAGTATGAAAAACGTCAGTCAGCATGCGACTCGGTGGAAGATTGTATTTGCTGACAAGGTCGTCGTATCGACCATAGAACTTACGAAAAGATGACTTTAAACGAGACTGTTGATAGTCCTGTCTTAGAAACTGTTCATACGAAGAGCATGCCCTTGCGTATCGAATTAACTGAGAAACAAAAACACCATATGTAGGTGATGAAGGTATATTGCTTCATAAGTAGGGAAAGTTGACTATAGAAAAATTGAAGTCATCGCGTTTATCATAAAGTTTTGTTGTTAGGTTACCAAATATAGGTCGTCTTAACCATTGATTTAATAGATTTTGTTGTTGTGCATAATTTGAATTTTGGATATTCGAGCGATTATTTAATGATTTCATTTTTTAATATCTAGTTTCATCAATGTGCATTCAAAACTTCAAACATAGATAATGATATTACAACTTTATTTTCATTTACATTTATTTTATTAAACATATGAAGTGTTATTCGTACATTTGTTAAATTTCTTTGCATGCAAGAAACACATCCCATCGTGTTTTATATTGGGAATATAAAACAGGATTTCATATATATATATATTTTAAAACTACAGACCCTAAAATGTACTACTTCACCACACGCTTGCTAAACGACAGTTCAACCGAAGCGCTTATAAAAGTTTTCACGAAACGCTGCACGTTTTGCCAGACGCTAAAGGGTTTGCAAACCGCTTTTGAATTTGATTATTTACAAAATTTATAGGGGTGTCATGTTGCAAGTTTTGAGTTGACTAGGTGGTGTAAATACTTTGTTAATTTTGTATTTACACCCACCGAGAATAAAATTCAAAATTTATAACATGACAGGGGATGCTATGCAATCAAATGATCATTATTTTTTTTTCTTTGATCAAACTAACCGCTTAGAAGAATATTTTCCGTATATAAAACCAGAAAAAAAATCAAAACTACTAGAAGATACGCCTTATGAAATAAAAACGAAGTTTCTGCAGTGTGTATCACTGTTTAATTATTTCTTTTTTTACAATTCAAACCATTGTATTGGAAAGAACAATATAATAAATAATTTAGATTTTAGACCCAACATCTGTATAACGGCGTATATTTCCTAGCTTAAATGGTTGGACAAATTTATAGTAATCATTGTGATTAAATATCATGTTATTGTCCGTAAAGAGGGTTGTTAAGAGAAGATAATTACATGTAAAATCATTTTTTTTCTTCTCTCGCATTTCATAGAATATGAAAAGGATGTTTTTCACTCCATTTTTGTGGCTTTTTTGTGTTTCTTATCATTCCAAATTGTACTATACAGCTTAAAATAGATTAATATATATTGGCTGTTGACATAACAGATACGCGTGACCACCAAATGAAATCAAATACCCAAAACATAAACAGGTTTAGTCAGTTAGCCGATGTTCGAGGTTATGTGTGATAACTGTACACAATCATGGTCACTGGATGAAAAGTCCAGTTTCCGCAAAATGGAAACAATATGGAAACTATGCGGAAACCTGAAGTTGAAGTTTCCCAAATAGTTTACGCATTACGTAAACTATTATATGGTTTCCAAATGGTTTCCATTTGCGGAAACTCTTAATATGGTTTATAAATGGTTTACGCAGTACGTAAACTAGTTGGAAAGGTGAATATATTATCAATATACGAATTAACAGTGTTTCCAAATAGTTTCCATTCATGGAAACCATGTAATGGTTTACAAGTAGTTTACGCACGAGTAAACCTACTGGAACTAATAAGGCCCACAAAATGCATATTTAATCTGTGTCAGTATGACAGCATTCCTAGTTTAGAAATTTTACATGGTATCAATATAAAATATCTTATCTATTGCACTAAAACATGCATTAAAGCTAGGATGAATGACAAAGATTAGAAAAGATTGACACTTAATCCCAAAAATTTCAAATACCAAGGGTCATAAATTGTTTTAAAGAAGGTCACTTAGAGTAAAATCTAAACCCTATCCATCTAACAAAGGCTTTAAGATATAAACACAAACAGCAAACTTCAGTTCAACTAATGCTTGAATGAAAAAAAAACCAAAAAAACCCAAAAAACCCAATTATTCTGAATTCTGTGAAAAGTTAAAAAAAAATGAAGTATGTCAATTTATCCTATTTTAGACTTGATCAGCTGCCACAAATCATAAAACAAACATCCCTCATTATCTGCAAGAAAGGTCTACAGCACTGTCAGAAAAGGGGGTAACAATATGTTTTGAAGACATTTCAATATGACTGGCATACAAACTTAATATTGTATTATCTAATATCATTTTTTTAGCCCATAACAAGAGATGAACATATAAAGTTAATAAATACCTGAAACAATATAATTTCCTATTGGCTCTTAAGTTTTAAATTTACTGAAATGTGTAAATATATGCTTAATTTGAGTTACATATAAATCTGTTGTTATTAATATTAATCTTTTTTTTTCAAAACAAAGTTACATAATAGTATAATGTTAGTAATGTGTAGCTCATATGATCTCATATACAAAGTTTACTAGTTTTAACTTTTGTCTGAAGGACCATGCAGATCTTGACAGTTTAACTTAGCCATATTCCTTTTTAAAAATATGAATGATTCATTTATTCCATTCCACTTATCTGTCATTGCCATAACATTTCCTAGGCCTATTGAGTAGCTCATACTTTGAAACATTTACATTTTGAAACATTAATTTCACTTACTATGGTTAAGCTGAGGTATCAGCATATATCATTTCTGCAAATTATGTATAAAAATGAACATGAAGTTTGAAATGCTATATTTCCTTCATGTATGTGTATTTTTATTTGTTCAATCAATTAATATATCAATTCATGAAATGTGATGTGTTTTTGTGTTTGCAAAATCTGAAAAACTTCTAAGTTACATGCTTCAATTTTTTACTGACAATACTAGTACAAGTATTTTTAAGTTTTAAATGTGTTTGTTTTAACTACCAATTAGGCTATATTTTACAGCTGTTTTATGAACATTTATTTTGTTATGATTTTTTTAAAAACAGTGATGAGCATGCGCGGATCTAGAGGGGGGTGGGGTGGGGGTCCCGACCCCCCCTGGAAAATGAAAATTTATTAAATTTACATAGTAAAATTATCGAAAATATGCCTCGGACCCCCCCCCCCCCCCTCCGGCAAACACGTATCTTTCGGACCCCCCCCCCCCCCCTGTAAAAATTTTCTGGATCCGCACATGATGAGTCATTAAGGAGATTTTTTGTAAATTCAAGAAAACTCTAAGTTAATATATGTTACTGTACATGTAACTTATCATTTTGAAATAATAGACTAAAACATATAATATACATTCATCTCGGTGTCGTGATACACCCCCCCCCCTTCTCCTCCTTCCCCGTTATAATTAACGAATATTTTTACACCACATAATGAAACAATCATGGCCCGGAATATTCTACGGTTTTCGTGATGATGCATAGTGTCGTACAGTAAGTGTAACAATTATCATGAAACCACACTATATTAAAAGATGCAGATCTAACCTAAATATAAAACCGGAGGTAGCCATTTCAGGTGCGTTTGATTTATACGTACAGTGCATGCATATGCACATATGATATTAGAGACCATCCATTGTTATAGTGATTATTATGAGTACTCTTCTTATGTTTGTGTTCAATTTTTCATGGATAAAAGTGAACGCAATAAATAAGTTAGATTTAATTGCGGCAAATAAACTATGCACTTATCTATTTAACGATGTGTTCCTTTCCCGTCTGATTATATATAGATATATTTTTTGAATTATTCAAAAAAGCATATAAATCTCAAGATCAGTTTGTACTACAGTTGACTGTTGATGTGAGAGAGAGAGAGAGAGAGAGAGAGAGAGAGAGAGAGAGAGAGAGAGAGAGAGAGAGAGAGAGAGAGAGAGACGCAGGTGTGCCCCTGGGCGCAATTTCCGAATTCGCTGGTTAATCAGCTCTATTGTTTCTTAAATCGAAAAAAACCCTGCAATCAACATAGAATACACAGGTAACTAACAGGTAACAATACGATCAAAGAACAATATATTCACCACCTCCCCTCGCGGCAATACAGAAATACATGCAGGGACGTTAGTATATACGTCCCTGATTTATGCAAGCTGTAAAAAAATTATAAAAAATTATAATAAATAAAATAAAACCTCTACATGCACATTCACAGATAAATATTTGAAAAACAAACCGCATTTTTTTTTATTATTATTAAAAAGGATGAAATGATCTAAACCAATCATGCCCAGTTTGCCTTGAAAAAATAATTATGTAAAGAAATGTACATTATTGTTATCGTGATTAAAACGGGATCTTTATTGTGTTCATTTTTTTATGCAGAAAAAGGAACTTAATTTCATTTACATCTTTTCTAAAGCTGAAAAGAAGAAAACAATACGACGTCTGTATCTAGTTTGGATTAGTACAAAATGAAGATTGTTTTTGTTATTAGATTCTAACAGAGACGTATATATATATATACGTCCCTGATTCTAAATAGCGCAAAATAAATTTCTGTTTATGTTCACATTCATTTGAACATATTTAAAATCGATTGTTGTGTGCAAATTCTCGATTATTTCCAAAAATTCAGTTTGTTGTAAACTTCGATGTCCCCAAAATTATAGTTTTATATTTTCACGAATCAGCGTGAGTTAAGTAAATGTATACGTTTAGTAAGGCATTAATATTTACGGTAACCACTTATTTTTAGACGACACGAAATGATTGTAAAATAGAAGAGTTCAAGCCAGCTGGTACACATTAGAGTAAAATAATGCGTGTACATGTATGTGCAATCTGATATTATTAATGATTCATGTAATATTGGCTACTTGTTGCTATGCTAAACTTTTTATTCAAAATATTGAAACTGTTACAAAGATATCATATTATCAAAAATATAAGATTATGAAAATAAAGTTAGAAATTCTACATAAAAAATATACCATAACAAAAAAAAAAAATAATAATAATGCAATCCCACAATTCCTTTTCTGAGCTCTGATTGGCTAATGAATTTCGCGGGTCCATCCGCGGGTCCAGATACAGAGCCCAGTTACTCGTCGAGTTGAACTCAAAGTTGTACGACTAAAGAAATGGACCAGAGAACCGCTGATCGCGTTTTGTCTGAGCTGGCTCATCTGAGGGAGATGTTTTCTTCCAAGAGCAAGAAGGCCCTAAAGATGCCCGACGGTATTCAAGTAAGTTTTAACATGTTTAAAGTAGCTAGATCGGTCGGGGGGAAAATGGCGCCATTGGTTTGTTTGATTTCAGTTTTAAAAAGTTACGGCTTAAAACTCCTAAAATGGAACATGAATCGATAAATTAATCTATTATAAGAACAACATTGATATTTTGCAATGTTAAAATTGTGAACAAGCATAAAATGTACTGATTTTTCTCGGTACTTTGCCGATCGTTCAAACATCTAGACTTGGCGCCATTTTCTCATGTGCTTTTCAGTCGCATTTTGTTTCAAACAATGCGTATACTAGCGACGATTGGCAATAATAATCGTTTGATACTTGTTTAATTCGATTCTTAAGACTTCGTATCAGTCTATCAGATCACCATCAAATATATCATCATCTTTGTTCGGAAATAAACGGCATCCGACTTTACACTTTATAGTTCACATTATATCCGGTGTAGACTGAGTCTTGCAGACAAACCCAGCGATTAACGGCGATTAACGAGTTGTTTTTACTTATAGAGAGCTGTTAGGCAAGTCATCAGAAAGCTGAAGGAAGATGTAGAAAACCCATTAGTAGTGGATTATGACAAGTAAGTTTTTAGAAGTTATATAAAACTAAGATTTGATGATTTTCTTCTTCTGTTAATGTGCCTGCTTCCAGTGCAGTGTTGAGCTGTTAGGAATTTTCTTGTGTGATAAAATGTTTGAAAATTCACAGGCGCTTGTTTCATACTATTAGTAATAACTGTCTTTGATTATAGTAAATATGTATAGTCCTACTGTATGACACAATTAAAGTATGATAGTTCAAAAGTGCAAATTGAATAGAACTTTGATAACTATTAAACTTGACCTCTGTTGACATGTATTGGGTGTAAACAGAAAATTTTGTTTTTATTATGATATTGGGAATGTTTTTTTTTTTAAACTGTAATGATTACAAACAGGATAGGACTGTTTAAGAATGATGCACCTTTTGGCATGGTGTTATATAAGTGATAAAATAAGGAATCCGCATCTGTTAATTATTCAGTGATGTGAAAATCTTAAGATGGTATATGGAACATATTAATGGGGATTAAAGTGCATAGTAGCTAAAATACTTTCACCGGTTTATAATCTTCAAATTTTACAACATTTAACCAAGATATACATTTTAAATATTTTTGGAAAAGGTAGAATTTTAAAATCCCCTGCCCTGGCCCAGCAGGATTTGAACTCATGACTTAAAGATTCGTAGTGAATCCTCTAACTCACTGGCTACACTGTTAGATGACAATTTTGGGAAAGAAACTATTTAAAGAATTACACTTGATTTTATTGTTTATTTCGATAAAGTGTCCCATACCATGATATTGCCAGAAGTCAATAATGGTTTGAGGGATTAGACAAATGGATTATCTTATGTTGGTTGGGGTCTCAATATTTATACCTTTGGCAATCATAATAAAATTGTAGGTCTGAACAAATAAATGGTAGCACATTTTAAAAAAACACTTATTCTGAATGAATATTTAAATATTCAATTTACGGTGTTAAGTACGTTATAGATAATACAGGTTTCAATTTTGAAAAAAAAAGTTTGCTTGGTCTTGGGGTATAACTACTCTTAGTGCTTTCAATGATTTAGGGTTCTAGACTTCTACCGGTAGTTTAAATGGCCCTTGATGTTAGAACCAAAATTAGACACTCCTAGATTGGTTAACTTGGCTTTGGGGAATCCTTACAAGGTTTTCATATCCTCATTCTGCTATGTTTTCATATGCTCTTTAATAAAACATCTCTGATACATACAGTAAAATTAATGGTTACTGGTATTCAAATTTCAGAAGTCAACATCTGAAAGGCTTTTCCTTTATTGCGTTAGTACCAGTAAACTTTTACATCATACTTAGCAAAAGTAAAAAGTTACCTAATTTTTCACTAGTCTACCTATTAAATCAAATGAAATTTAAGTTCCCTTACCAATAAAAAATACCTGACACATTAGAAGTGAGTATATTTTTTTAGTAGACATGGTAGAGGGGGGAAGTTTTTAATAATTTGAATTTTGGAAAATAATTAATTTTTTTTAGTTTGTCATTGAGGCTGATTTAACAAAATTAATTAGAATGCATTTTACAAACAGATACCCAGTATTTAAATTTTAAGGTTCTATTTGTTCTCGAATTATGTTTTGCATATTGGTGGGGTTTTATTTCTCGAAGAAAAGTTTTTAAAGATATTTATGAATATTATTATGAAATTAAATATTTGATTTTGAAATATTTGGATATAAAGCATGTTGCTGAAATTCTACAGCTTGATCTTAATCAATAATACTTTTGATAAACTTCCAAATGCATTCTATATCTTTTTTTACTTGGAAAAGTAAGTCTTACTAGTTTTGCTGGAGGTGATGTTGGAAGGGGGTTGAAGTTTAACATAGGAATATATAGAGTAAATCTTTAAAAATCTTCTTCTCAGAAACTAATCAGCCAGGAAAGCTGAAACTTGTGTGGAAGCATCCTCAGGTAGTGTAGATTCAAAGTTGTGAAAATAATGACACCCCCGGGAGTAGGTTGGGCCACAATGGGGGGGGGGTGTCAAAGTTTTACATAGGAATATGTAGAGTAAATCATTAAAAATCTTCTTCTCAGAAACTAATCAGCCAGATGATTCTTTATAATTGTTAAGACTTTGGCCCAAGACAATTCTTCGGCCTCACAAGAAGGTTCAGAGTTTGATGTAGGTTTAAATCCCATATACATGTATAAACAATTGTTAAGGATCTTTTTGAGAACTGCAATCCTCAACATGTGATATGAGTTATGACTATAAAATCATCCTGTTAGAAAAGGGACTTATAAATGATTATAAACATATGAATATCCAGAGTTATGACTATAAAATCATCCTGTTAGAAAAGGGACTTATAAATGATTATAAACATATGAATATCCAGGGGGAAAATGGATTTTATTTATACAGGATCTACATGTATTATTGTACATTGTCCAGATAGTTTGTATTATCACTCTATTAAGCTGATTTTATCATACCTATTGTTTCTCAGGTGAGCGATGTGGCCCATGGGCCTCTTGTTTATGATAATTATGCTAATTATAGGCTTCCCAAAGTGTTCTTGATTTTCCTATAATTATAAAGATTCCTCATACAAGTTACTATTAATTGGAAATGAGCCTAATACTGTTAAACTGTCTATAGAATTTTTTAATAAGTAAGGAACTGTAGCCCTTAGGCATCATGGCTTGTCAACCCAAATTTCTCCAGAGCTATAGGCAATATTAAGATTAGAAAATGTATTTAGCATAAGAGGTGGAAATAATGACTTAAGTTAAAAACATTGAAATACTGTTTACTGTGGTAGTTGTGTTTTTTGAGATGCAAAAATAATTGGTGGCCAGTCTTAAACCAGTGTCGCTGTTTTGGCTAAATAAATACGAAACCATATTTAGAGATTTGTAGTAAATATATTAATTAAAAGTACCATGAAATACAGACTTTTGAGTAGTTTCTCCACAAATACAAAAAAATTTAATCTGCCAGAATGATAGCTTAATTATGCATTCTGTAGTCTCTGTCTACTTCGCATATGAGCACAGTGGTGAAATATAGATGAATTAAACGTTATGTTATAACGTTATAAACATGTAATAAACATTTGTTTCATCACGCCATACAATCAATGAATATGCTAATCTATTATCGAATATCTACTTTTTCATCTCATTACATCATCTAACCATACTTAAAAAAAAACTGGCAAATTTTATGCTGGTTTTTCCAGACTGGCGAGATCAGCGAACCTTTTCCAGCCGTGTTACCAAAGGTCAACCGGCCCATTCGGCCTACACCACTTTGACAAATTAAGTCCTATCTTTGTTGAGTTGTATATTGCAATATACTGCTATATTAATAATATTACATACCCCTACATATATTAATGTGCAGGTCGCATTGAACCAGATATTAAATGCCATCATGACATGTATGTACACGTATAATTATGTTTACTGAAAAAGGCTTACCGGTAGTGGCGATAATAAGAGGCTGTGAACCAATTTATCAATGCTTACAAGACATCCCACTCATTTTTAGATAATTTCCCATAAAAAAATTATTCCTTTATTATTTGCATTTAAACCTGTAAGTGCCCAAAAATTCAGGGTACTACATTACCAAACAATTTTTGGAGTTGGAGTATTTTGAATTTTCTTCATATTAAAATAGCTGTCGAATTCAATTGAATGCTCATAAATAAATCCATAGTATATATTTTTCATTAAAACTATAACAATAATATATATTGAAAGAAATATATGACATATTACATGAAATATATCAATGGAATTACATATTGGAAATCTTCACATTGATTGCTGAAGTAGGAAAAAATGGAAGATAGGTGGCGTCCAATCTTAACTGGGATATTGTAAAATTGTCCCAATTAAAAGTTTGTTTCTGTATTTTGATATTATTTGTTCATCAGTGTTTGATGGTCAGACTAGTTTGAATACTGGCGCTTGAAAGCTCAGTTGGTAGAGCACATGACTAGAGGTTTTTTTGCCTGGGCTCAGATTCCGATCTGGCCTGTCATTATTTCTCCCATCCCGTTACAATTGATACTCATCCATGACACTTTATCTTCAAGAAAGGTTTGTTTTTTTTTATTTAAGGTTTGAAAACAATGATATAAGGACAATTGTGCGAGAAGTTAGAAGGAGCTACACCAACTATGATTGGGGATCAGGTACCATTGAAGGTAAAGTAAACTTATGTTTCAAATATCACAATAATTGATATTTTTTTTATTTATATGACTGTATTCTCATAGTTTTTCATAGAGCTAAAACAAATACCATAAATCGATATTCATAGATGCAATCTACAAGGTATAATTTTGTCATTATTATTTCTATCGTAACAACCGTCCGAAGTTGGAGCAAATTTTACCAAATTACTGTGTGTCAAACTGAAATAATTTAATTCTGGTTGTAACCCGGTATTTGATTGGATAGAAAAATTTAGTTAAATTTGTATAACCTGGTTAGCAGGTCACAAGACACGTCACAATGCACCGACGTCAAATACATACTAATCCGCTTGACATTACGTTTGAATTTTGAACAGATTAATATCATTTTTAAAAGTAAAACACACTCAAATTGTAGAGTAAATCACAGAAAATTAAATTATAAGAATCTACCCAAGTTATACTCGTATAACCTGGGTTGGAGCAATTTATGCTTTTTTATAATCCACTTTGCGGATTATAAAGCGTAAACTGCCCCAACCCAGGTTATACTCGTATAACTTGGGTAGACATTGAGTTCATTTCTTAAATGATATTTGATTGCAGATAGAATATAAACACTGTCTTTAACGCATATTTATTTTGTATTAATTTTTTAGAGGCATTACGGCGAGTATGGAGAAACATGCGTGATGAAGAAAGAAGACGCGAGAAGGGGAAAAAAGAACTCCACAGACGCCAGAGTAAACAGGCAAAGCGCATTAGAGATGTAAGATTTACTTTGACATATTTCTTTTAGACTATCAGAATTCTTTATTGATTTAATATCAAATGACAAAGAATACAAGTACTAAATTTTTAAAGTGCACTGCCTTGTTAAGAATTATTAGTTATCATTATCAAATCTTCTGAACTTCAACATTTAAAAAAAAATCTTTATCCTGGGATGATTTGCATACTGATGCATTTATTTAAGTGTATAAAAAAAGTGGGAATAATTACATGCATGTAAATTGTTACACATAGAATCAAGAAGTACCGGTAGTCCATGTTGTATATAGTAGTTGACCATGAAGAGGGCTGGATGGTTGTGGCCATTATTAGGCTACAATTACCTCCTTCAGATGAAGAGTTTTGTATAATGATATAAAAAAATGTTCAAATTTTAATGCTAAATTATTTGGATTTTTTTTTTTAAACTTATTTATTTATGAAATACAGGCATACACACATTTACACCCACAAAAACCATGCACAAACACACCAACTCACACACACGCCTGCATATTTTAAATAACAAACTCTATGTACTGATGTACATGCAGTTTTATAATGCTGGATTTTTTCTTTAATAAATGTTAGTTTGTGAATATTTCAGGCAGATCTGATGTTAATTTGTTGGCCATCCAGCCTCCTTAAGTCAAAACAGGCCTCTTACAATTATATCTAGCTTAACTTGCCAAAATATTCAATGAATCAATGTAGAGAAAGATATTGATTTGAAAATGTCATAGAATGTGATAACTAAAGATTTAATTTTTTCAGAAATTAAAGAGTAGATGCACTCAGCTGAAAAATGATGCCATCTACAAGAAGAAAGATCGTAAGAAGATAAGAAAATGCCTAACGAGAGAGGCCACATCACCAGAGGTGACAGACGATGATGAACCAACACAGCGTGTTGCAATTCCGTTTGTGTGGGAATCAAGTCTTCTGCGGGCTATCAAGTGTGATCTGGACAGAGGATACAGTGATTCTCTCAGGATTCAACAAAGGCGACAGAAAGCCAGAGTGACCAGGAGTGCCACTGAGATGACCATGACCCCGCCTCCAAGGGACATTCCTGGCTGGGCAATCTCTACAACCTATCACCTTGATGGCTGAACCGTAGTGTGGTCACCAATCTCTTCATCTACCAATCCCTCTGTGCCATGAAATCCAGCTTCTTTTTTAAGTGTTTATAAATGAGATAAAAAATGCCCTTGAATTGTTAAGTACATGTTTTTCTGTTGTTTATTTTCATAAAAATTAAAATCTTATAATTTTAGAGAAAAAATAATGAACAAGCTTTGTAATATTTTCATCTTTTCATTTGTATAATGCTGTGAAAATTAAGGCAGTGCATATTTTGCACTTAGCAGATTATAGTTTGTTATAGTTAGATATGATTCATTTTAGAAAAAAGGTTAACTAGATTATCTTTTTGATGAAATGAGGCTTTTATTTATTATAGTGCTTTGAAATGGAGCTAGTGTTTTGCATATTTTGTATTTAAAAAGATTGTATTTTTAAAATTTAGTATTTATTTCATTCAAAGCCTGTATTTATATATGTTGCTACTTTATCATGCCTTCCTTCTAAAAGATTCCTTGTTATTGCTCCCACATTTCTTGACCATGAACATCTTAAGACCAGTAAAAATATTTATAATATATTAGTATATGAAAATGGGAGTTCAGTGTATATATTTGAGGGGAATTATGATATACATGTATGCATTGACTGGATTTTTTTTGTCAGGCAAACGGAAGGGGGGGGTCCAGAGAAGCACAACTTCTTTATAGCCAATACACAGAATTACTAAAGAAATGTAGGTATTTAGGCCACAATGTGTTGATGTGTATACTATTATTACCAGGACATTTTGGTTCTATTATTATTTCTGGGTCTTTTGAATTTTATAATTTTGTTAATGTTAAAGATGTGCATATTTGCAGGAAGTTCTGATCTGATGATTGTTTTTCCAGCTATGCTCCTGTATCAAATTATTTTGCGTGTTAAATGCATTACCAGTCATTCATTATAATATGTGTAATGTTGTTAAGTAACGGGGGAGTGGGGGTTTGTGATTTTGGTTATTTTAAATTTCATTTTTCAAAAATTATACTAGTATTTGTTTATGATT
Source organism: Magallana ariakensis (assembly GCA_020458035.1). Classification (NCBI taxonomy): domain Eukaryota; kingdom Metazoa; phylum Mollusca; class Bivalvia; order Ostreida; family Ostreidae; genus Magallana; species Magallana ariakensis. The sequence continues at coordinate 49,604,097 of CM035813.1, forward strand.
TCAACACTTTTTTATGCTTATATGAAAGGGGTTGTAAGGCATGTTTCCTTCATTAAAAACAACTGTGATCCAACCTTTATAATACCATATGATACATAAGTTGGGGTGGTATGATGCATTTCATCAGGTGCCCCCCCCCCCCCTCCTCAATCAAATGTATATATTCAAATATACAGTATATATACACATATAAATTCAAATTTCTTTTTGCATTAGATAGCTATTCTCATGACAATGTATTGCACAAACTGTAATTTTGAACAGGTCCAAAAATTTAATGTGCATTTGTCTGTAGATTACATGTAATGAAGATAGCAGATTTTTATGCTTGTTTGTGATTAATTCATTGTAATTAGGTTTTGCTCATTTCAAATTATTAATGGAAATACTGACAATAATGTGATAAGTGACTTTTATAGAAAAAAAAATTGTTGCATACATTTGCAATTTTATAACTTTGATTTGACAAGTCATATATATGTATATAGTGCTTGTATATTTTGAGAAATCACCATTTATAATATTGTTATGCAATAAATTGCTTTGATGATGTATTTCTTTCTTATCAATATATGAATAATTGAATATCAATGAATTCACTGGTCAGAAAAAAGAATATATACAAAATAAGATGAGTTCTTTAAAAAATCGATAAAAAAATTAATTTATTTATGGTTTACGCATTGCGTAAACTTAGGCTGTCCACCATTCCAGGTGGTTTACGCAGTGGAAACTTCAGGTTTATGATTGGTTTCCGCAGTGAAAACATGCAGAAACATTGAGTTTATTTATGGTTTCCGCACTGCGGAAACCATTAGTAAATCTCATGTTTCTGCAAAGTTTCCGCAGCGTAAACCACCTGGAATGGTGGACAGCCTAAGTTTACGCAATGCGTAAACCCATGTAAACTTCAGGTTTCCAAATGGAAACCTTGTATAAACCATAATTTTTCTTGAGTTTCCGCACAGTTTCCATAATGTTTCTGGGGTGCGGAAACTGTTTTTTTCATCCAGTGGGTGTTAAAACATGCATGCGTTTTACAACATCACAGTGTCACTTATAGTTGATTCGGATTGCCTATGAAAGTCATAATTTGTTAGCCGTATAAAACATGTTGACGGATTGCGTATATGAATATTGTACCGATACGGAAACGTTATAGACATTCTTAATCGTCAGCCTCCGTTTCAAATCTGTCTTATTCTTTTGTTTGTTGACAAAGAATACAAATTTGATTAAAAGATAAGGACAGTGTTTATTGTTTTCTATGAGTTAAATGTTCTTAATGAATTCTCATTAACCTGATGAAACATTATACACGGTTCTCGCACGCTTTCCTCGTAAGGCTTTACGCGCCTGATGTGACCCGCAATTCACTACTTCGCTGTAATGGTAAGGCAACAAATACTTCTTCGTGCATACATTTTGCTCAATAAAAAAGCTTAAAATTAAAATTTTCAACTCTCAAATTATAAGTTCTAAATCGTAAAGTAATAGACAAAAATCAAATTACAGGGAAACGGGAATACGCGTTAAAGTACATGTGATTGCAAGGAAGGGGGTTAAAATCGCGTGACGTCGACATGGTCATTGTAAAACACAAATTTTGTTCATGACATTATTAATATTGAAATATGTTGGCAATTTTTATTTATTAAATATTAATCATCATAGCAATACGTGTAATTAAATCGTGTATTTGTCAGTGTTGAGGTGTTTTACGCAATGGGTTATCGATTTGCTAGAAAAGTGCCTTTCTAATCTAAAAAATAGCCCCTTACGATAGACCCTGTAAAGTATATAAGAAAACATTTATGCTCTCTATTAGAATTTTTTTTATCGCGTTTTAAGTTTTAAAAGCTAGTCATGAATTTGCTTTAGCCTAATCATAGTCGAAAATTTTCCTTGGTTTTTCTCTATAATAAGGAAAGATTCTGCAAAAATTTTACAATTGTTACGTTTATACACTTCAAATCTTATAAATTAGTTTATCTATTTCGTCATACTACCCCGACAAATGCGTAAAAATAGTGTAAAATAATCGAAGCATGCTTCCCTATCGCACTTTACTCTAGTCCGTTTCTACACAGTGAATACTTTCTGGCATAAATTGTCTTTTAGACTTTAATTTAATGACTTTTTTTTCATTAGGTCTTTTTAATTACTTTATACTCTATTATAGTAGATATGTAATGTTAAAATCTTCCCTCCGTAATTTTTCTTTCTTTCCTTCCCTGTCCTTTTTTCTTATATAATACGTTTCAGAGCAACAATGACTAAATCTATTATTTTTAGAAGTTGTGCATAAGAGAAAATCTTACATTTCTTGTAACTTAACATTATACAGTCATTAATAACTGTGTGGACATTATCTTTGTTATTGTTGTCTCCTAAATTGCTGATATTTTTCTTTTTCTTAATAAGTTGTAAGCAAATTTGTATTTTATTTATGTATTTTTAATTATTCTGGTCAAATTTTATGTCTTATTGCTTGCTGCTTGTTTACTTGTTTGTTCAATAAAAAAAAGCTTCGCCAACAAAGCAAGACATTCAACACCCTCATACAAATGTAAAATCAGTGTTGCTGTATGGTTCGGAGACCTTGAATTTAACAAAAACAATAAATAACAAACTCCAGTCTTTTGTCAACAAATGTCTCCGTCATATTCTTAATATCAGATGGCCAGATACCATATCGAACAACAGCCTATGGGAAAAGACCAATCAAAATCATCATTGAGATAAAGAGGAGGAAATGGGGCTTGATAGGCCACACTCAACGAAAATCCCCAGAAAACATCACAAGACAGGCAATGATTTGGAACCCTCAGTTAAAGAGGAAGGTTGTGAGATCTAGGCAAACCTAGAGAAGATCAGTGGAGTCAGAGGCAAAAGAGGCAGAATTCACCTGGGCCCAGTTTAAGAAAGTCGCCCAAAACAGAGTCCGCTTGCGAGGAGTTGTTACGGCCCTATGCTCCTTAAGAGTGAACAGGAATAAGTCAAGTAGGTCAGTCTTCCATATTGATTTATTACATGTTTACAATATACATGTAGGTGTTATTGTAAAATTAGTCTGAAAACAGTTTATAAAATTGCTGTGAATTGTTTTCCATTTTATCAAACTTGAAACCACAAATTGGAATCAATAAACTCAATTAATTAAATGAATTTAACTGTACAATAATGTTTGAGTTATACATACACAATTGCAAATACTAGTAAACAAAAATGACACAAAACAATTCCCCTTTTAAACAATTCTGCTAGATTGTTTCTTTTTACAATTCTTTGAATGAATTCATGGTGTTTATTTGAAGTCATCAGGATGTCAGTTACACGTATCCACAATTATCAAAGAACATGTATAGATAACGTTTTATTAAACTCATAACGAAATCGAAATATTGCAATACATCTGTTGCATACGTTTGCCCCACGAATGCATTGTGTGTGTTTCAGTGTTCATCAAGTTTATCAAAATTTAACTTTTTATGAGTCGTATTTTTAAGCTTCTTGATTTTATCTTTAAGAAGCGACTTAAATTTTAAGATAATTTAATAAGAGTATTATGAATTAAATTGTGAACATCTTATTCTGGTAGCGAGATTAGGTCGAAGTCATTATCTTTTTCCCTCCATTTTAGAATAAAAATTATACCGGTATATCAGCTGTCGACAATTAGTTGACACTGTCATCTGTTTTATGTTATTATTTATCTTCTACAATAGCATGAAAGCAGCGCAAAATGTCTATCGGTAGATACAACCAAATTGAAATAATTAACACTATATATATATATATATATATATATATATATATATATATATATATAGCACAAGGAAATTCACTTTGTTGGAGCTCCACCTCCGCCGCGGCCACCGCGCTAACCACTCGGCCATCAAGGCATGACACAAATCTTGCTTTCGATGGCGAACGGAACCTAGCGCGCTGGCGGTGCACAACACGGTCGTTTGAGATACAGATGGAATACAGTTAAACGACAATTTGAGAGGATCGAAACGATACACATTGCATAGATATACATATATGATAAGCACAAACATTGCAATAACTCTCAAATTGACATATACCTGCCCATAGTGAATGATATAGATATATATAAAGCACAAGGAAATTCACTTTGTTGGAGCTCCACCTCCGCCCCGGCCGAGGCTTGAACTCACGACCTCCGGAATCCATTCTCCTAGCAGTGAGCGGCCACCGCGCTAACCACTCGGCCATCTAGGCATGACAAAAATTTTGCTTTCGATGGCGAACGGAACCTAGCGCTGGCCGCGCAAAACACGGTCATTTGAGATACAGATGGAATACAGTTAAACGACAATTTGAGAAGATCGAAACGATACACATTGCACAGATATACATATAATATATTGTTTTTAGAATTTCAATGATATATGTTTATTCCAAATTGAATTCATTTTTAATATATTCACATTCTACTTTGTTTTTCCATTAAATCATGTGATCTTTAAATACCGATAAATGTAACAACCTAATCACTGTGTATGGATTTACGTGTAATATACACAAGTAGTTCTCAAACATTGCATTGATTCCTGTTATTGGTTTAAAAATATATTTTATATAGTTGTTATAACACCATATTCAACAATTAATCAACAATAAAATTGATTTTATTGTTAAAAGCGAAATTTCAAGAGATAATTTTCATGGATTATATTTTCATGCTCATCTCAACAGATTTAACCAGTTTAAATCGCTTTTGGAAAACTGCTGTTCCTGCTGTTGGTTATTTACTCCTTCCGGGATCTGCAATTTATACCGATTTATTTAAATAAAATAATTGATTTCATCAAAAAGGGAATGCAGATATATATAAGCATTAAATGATTTATTTTTGACGTCGTCGTGTCAATAACTGCCGTGCGGCGAGTAAAATTATCAAAACACGCTTACGCGAGCTTTTGAATTTGTCTGCTCACCTGGCGGCAGTTATTGACACAACGACGTAAAAAATAAATCATTTAATGCTTATATATATCTGCATTCCCTCTTCCGCCACATCCCTTTTTTTCTTTGTTTAGGGTTCAAAGTATCACTTATGTTCCCGTTTATTTTTAAAATCATTTATCTCATTTTACATTAACTTAATCAAGCTTTTAGTCACAGACACTTTTTTATGGGCGATTCTGAATAAACTATTTTCATACATGTATATTTCACCGACTTGATGTACAAGATTGCGACAAAGAGAATTCACAAGTAGAAAAAAACTGCTTATTAAAAAAACTGTATATTTTAAAACTATTTGATAAAAAAAAAGCTTCTCGAAGACAATTCATTGTAGATATACATGTATCAATGCGTCCTCTATAACTTGTATACTAACCTAGTTTCTTAAATTCAAAAGAAGTTACCGAAAATTGGCCTCGGACCAATGGAATTTCCCGGGGAAAATTCTGGATTAATGCATATACTGCATTGTCAATCATGTAAATTTTCCCTAACATTTGGACAACTGTTTTCGACTTAGATTGTGATAGAAATAAAACAGAGTTATTCTTCGATAACAACAAAATACACGTGTTTTAGGTTCATAATATCAACAACTTGACAAAAAGTATGTACTATGTTTTATTAAAGCTTGGCGTATGAACAAAATATGCAATATATAAAAAAGCTCTTGCATATCAAATTGACAATAATTTATATCTAAAATGTCCAAAAAAAAAATCTTGCTTAAGAATTTGACTATTTTTGTTTTCTATTCGTTCTCAAAATCCGTTTTATCATTTCCAGTCCAGCGGCACCATTATCTTTAGGTACCTAAAACATTATAAAAGTAATTCAAAACTGCAAAAATGCCAATATATTGTACTACAAGCAAAGTTTTTAACAAACAATTCAAAAGTAATGCATATTGATTACTTTGCCTGACAAAAACATGATAACCGATAAAACAAAAACAGCTTAACATTTAATTACATGACTTTTTCTTATCATTTGAGATATCTATTTTTTCATAAGAATGAACAAAATCTATATCAAAATGTGATATAATAGAAACCATTTTAATCATTTCTGTTCTTTTATCATAATGCAGGTACTATCTTATTCATAATGGCATACCTATATAATTTGCTGTTCAACGTTTCCAATAATATATCTTGAATAAAACAAACATTAATTCCATGCTTATTGGTCTTTTTTTCATTTTCTTTATGTTTCTTCGGTAATGAATACATAAAACGAAGATTAATCGTATTGATGTTTGGTCTGAGAAATATAATATTACTGTAACTTACCATATGACCTGCGTTCATAATCCAGAACATGGAGAAGTTCTCGTAAGTTTTCACGAATCCACAGGTGTTTTTGATCTGTTGAGGACATGGGAACTGTTGCCTTTTGGCTTTGAGTATTTCCCGTAAATGTCCAGTGTGCTCACCCATTTCAATGTACCTTCAATATATTTATAACTAAAAAGATTGATGTAATAGGAAACAAATACTGATTGAAAGAAAACATTCAAGATTTATTCCATTTTTGTATAAAAAAAATCTAGCCAACTTTTTCTTATTAATTAATATCTGATATTTTACAAACGGTAGAGTAGTGCTAAACAAAATATGGTTTTATTCTGGTATGAAGTTTGCTAGCAGAAAAAAATGTACTACCTGCATTAGACAGTTATGCAATTTCTTTATGCAATAGTTGAAATTTCTATGGTCCATTGCATTTGAAAGTAATTTTTAGGGTTAAAGGAACGTATTTAGAACAAGTTGGGTCGAGTAAATTTTAAATGTTGTCAGTCTAGTCAGTTTTTATGTATGAAATAGAGGAGGAAATACTAAGTGAATGTAACTTTGAATAAATTTTATGCGTTATGATATATATTGTACTTACCAAGAGTGTTGACAATGATATCAAGTTGGCCTGTGTAAACCGCTACCTGCAAACTTGTTTGTGAAACGAGCTTGTTGACTGAAACGATGCATAGAAAAAGTTGAAGTTCTAGAAATTAAGGTTATTTTTGATCATGATTATTTTGTCATCAATAACTGGAATAAAATAAAATTTTCATGATCAAAAAAATTTCTTTCTTAGTTATTCAATGTTAGGTAAGATTAAGCAATAAGGGAGAAAGGTCAAAAGTTTGGGTTCTCTTCGGTGAAGTGATCATATCATGTGTTAACCGGTGGATTAATCACCATTGATGATATTTTTTGCAGTATTTGTTTCTGAAAAAAAATCATTTTCACTAAGTCTTATTCAAGTAAAAGTTTATTAGATTGTACATAACCTCAATAAGTATATTTAAACACTTTTTTTAGCTCACCTGATCACATTTTATCTGTCGTCCGTCCGTCTGTCTGTCTGTAAACTTTTCACAATTTCAACATCTTCTCCAGAACCACTCGGCCAATCTCAACCAAACTTGGTACGAAGCATCCTTAAGCAAAGGGGATTCAAGGTTGTGAAAATTAAGGACCAATCCCTTTTACAAGTAGAGATAATTAGAAATTATTGAAAATTTTCGTGAACTTTTCAAAAATCTGCTTCTTAGAAACTAATCAGCCAGGAAAGCTAAAACTTATGTGTGGAAGTATCCTCAGGTAGTGTTGATTCAAAGTTGTGAAAATTATGACCCCCGGGGGTAGGGTAGGGCCACAATGGGGGTCGAAGTTTTACATAGGAATATATAGAGAAAATCTTTAAAATTCTTCTTCTCAGAAACTAAACAGCCAGGAAAGCTGAAACCTATTTGGAAGCATTCTCAGATAGTGTTGATTTAAAGTTGTAAAAATCATGACCACCGAGGATAGGATGGGGCCACAATGGGGGACGAAAATTTACATAGGAATATATAGAGTAAATCTTTAAAAATCTTCTCAGAAAAAAATCAGCCAGGAAAGCTGAAACTTATGTAGAAGCATTCTCAGGTAGTGTTGATTCAAAGTTGTGAAAATCATGACCTCCAGGAGTAGGGTGGGGCCAAAATGGGGGTCGAAGTTTTACATAGGAATATAAAGAGTAAATCTTTAAAAATCTTCTTCTCTGGAACCAATCAGCCAGAAAAGCTGAATCTTATGTGGAAGCATCCTCAGGTAATGAAGATTCAAGTTGTTTTAATCATGAACCCCTGGGGTAAGGGGGGCCACAATAGGGGGTCGAATTTTCACAAAGGAATATATGGATAAATCTTTAAAAATCTTCTTCTCAGAAACCAAACAGCCAGAAAAGCTGAAACTTATGTGGAAGCATCTTCAGGTTATGCAGATTCAGAGTTGTGAAAATCATGATTCCCGGGTGAATAGTGGGGCTACAATGGGGGGGGGGGTCGAATGAGTATATAGAGTTAATCTTTAAAGATCTTCTTCTAAAAAACCCTTTGCTTAGAAAAGCTGTTACTTTAGGTCCAGCTTCAGATAGTGTAGATTCAAATTCGTTAAAATCAAAATATTGAGGAGACGGGTTGGGCTCAATTGGGATTCGATTGTACAAAGAAAAACATTATAATTATTTACAAAAACTGAAATGTTATCACCTATGGTTTTACTTATATTCAATCATTTTGACGTATTGCCGATTCTTTAAAATTGTAGAGAATCTGGGTCCTGGACGATTCTTAGGTCTCACAAGGGGTTCAGAGTTTGATGTAGGTTTATATCCCTTATATAAACAATTGTTTAGAATTTTTTTGAGAACTGCAATGCTCAACATGTGATAAGACTATAAAATCATCCTGTTAGAAAAGGGACTTGATTATGAAAATAAGAATATCCAGGGGGAAATGGATTATTACTTATACAGGATCGACATGTATTATACCAAATTGTCCAGATATTTTGTATCATTACTCCATTAAGCTGATTTTATCATGTCTATTGTTGCTCAGGTGAGCGATGTGGCCCATGGGCCACTTGTTTAAGAATCTGTTTGACAACAATACTAAAAAAAAAATCCAATACAGGATTTCCTCTTCCCAATTCAAGGGTTTCACGGCGAACCGTAAATTCAAACTTAGTTTACCATTTGTAGGAAAAAAGTAACACTCTTTGATGTATGTTATTTGCCGTAAAACTTAACGGGAATTTGACCAAAGAAAGATAATACTTTAAGGAATCCTTCATTGCCGATTTGCTGATTACATGGACTATACACAATAACATCCGCGTTTATTCTTATTTACTTTTAACGTTACAGATCGATCTCTATACAAAAATATTATATAACAATGCTGTAAGTAAACATAGGTGATATTTACCTGTTTTTACTTCGGGCTTCATAAAGTCACCATTAAGACTTTCATACACTGATTGGTTTTGTCCTTAATGAAAGCAACACGTATCAATGTTAATATGCAGAATATATTCTTTAAAATTCATCTATAAACTTTAAACAAAAAAACTTCATTCAGCGATAGACAAATACCTCCCCAAACAATGTTTTGAGGGATTATCTTCAGTTTCTTTCTTATTTTTCCATTCATCAAGGTCCATAAAGCTCTCTCATTGGAGGAAGAAATTAACAAGCCTACAAAAAAAAATATTCTTTCTCTGAGGAATTAAAAACATGTACATTTAAGCAACAAAATAACAAAATAATTGAATATACAAATATTGATAATAAAAAATAGAATTAAACAAAGAACTATCATTGACTTTTATTTCTGAATTTTTAACAAAAAGAAATCATATGCAAATTCCTTGCAAAGATAAAAATCAAATTAAACAACGGCGTTTTTTGGTTTACTTAATTATATAAATACCTTTATTTACCACCTCTGATACCACTGCCGTCTCCGTGGAAGTATCCCAAAACAACATATTATACATATTAACATAATTGGTATACTTTTGGAATAGACCTCCAAATTTTCCCATGGAATCAAATGCCTGCACCCACTGGTTCGTTAAAATGAGATATCTGATTTTCCAGAATTGTTGCGTTAGAATTTTAGCTTCAGTGTCGTCAATTAGAGCCTGAAATAAAAATTAGTAGCTAGGGTTAGTAGAACGATGTACAAAATGAATTTTCAAAGAAAGCCTTATATATATTTTGATTTTTTTGTTTTCATAACTTCGTTTATTGTGTGAGAATTGGACCGTAATATTTTAGCAATTTTTTTTATGAAATAGAAGAGAAAATACTCAGTAGATTTAATTTAACTGTTTTAGCATTTCAAATGAAGCAGCAGAAATTAATCAAATGCACCAAACAGGGGATATTTACATTAGATACAGCATATTCGATCCAACTTTGAACCGTCACTTCTGGGTGTATAAACGGGGCACCTAAAGTCACTCCTACAAATAAACACTCCAGCTTTTTTTCTGAAATTGCCTAAAAAGAATGATGTACTTTGTGTATATATAGTAAAATGAAATCGATACATCAAACTAAATTAATATTACAGAAAGTTTCTTATTAAAGAGACATGGTGATAATTTAGCAAATTTCGGATTTTTCTACGATTTTAACATTTTTATGTTTCATAAGAAAAGAAAAATGTTTGAAAAATTACGGTGTTCAAAATTAAATAAATCAAATGAAAAAAAAAATGAAACGTTGGGCCAACACAAAAATATTGAGTTTCACTTCCGCTTCATAGTTGCGCAAGCACAGGGGTATTAAAGGGCATGGTCATGATTTTGGTCAAAAGTTATTTTTCCGATTTTAATGTTTGCAATGCTTAAGTAAGGCATTTTTAATATGCAACCAAAATTTGAGTGTCATTCGTTGAGTTAGAAGCGAGTTACAGAGCTTACCATTCTTTGGTATTTTAACAATTGGCAAAGCTTTTGTTTACATTTTGAATGTTGAAGTTAAAATTCCAGTTTTAAACTTAAAATGAATGTGTTAAACATTAGGAACTGTTTATCTATGCTTAAAATGAATAAAACGATAGATAAATCAGTTTGAAAAACATTTTTAGTGGTATATTGAATTTACGTAAACAAAAACAGGGCACGAGCCTTGTTTACATGACAAAGAAATATGCTTATAATTCTACACCTTTGATCATTAGAAATGCATTCATAAACCAGTTTAAATAATAAAAACAGAAAAATAAAATTTGACTGAAATCGTGACCATGCCCCTTAAATACTGCAATGTGGCATATATTATGAACCAGCGGCATCTCATCGAAATCTGATGTCTTCAAGAACTAAATATCTTTTAAAATTGCATATTTCTTACCAGTGACATCGAATACCTTTAAGTTCAAATTTTTTCTCAGTGTGTCAACCCCACTGTAACTATTTTTAAACAGCAACCCTAATCACGTTACACTAAAATCAATAACCAAAACAACTCAGTTTGTTTACATGGGTAATTTCTGGATGTGATTTAATGACTTGAAAGCTGATATCTGATGACTTATGACACGCGAAATCTTTTGTATGAATACATTTCGTATATTATTCTTTTTTCTGTCATAATAAAAAAGTAAAAAAATCATTGAGTCACCCTGTGACTTTAAGTAAATAAATATCCCTACTTCTTTGTGGTTACTTTTAAACCACATTATATAGTATTAAATAAACGTGAGACTTTGCGATACTTACTTGCTTTTACACAATTTTCTCAATACGTAGCTTTACTTATTCTTATTTCGGAACAGTGTTTTTTTTTTAAAACTCTTGGTTCTTTTTAAGATAAACTCCAAACGCTTTCATTCTTGTCGACATTTATTTCACAAAAATATTACACTCTATTTTATACTCTAACTACCCACTTTTTCAATGTTTAGTTATGAACATCGACGTCAATTCCGATTCCTTACATATATACTTATAGTTTACTTCATCTAAGGTTCAGTTTTGAGCAAAACTTACTAGTATATTTGATCATGTTATTTCCAATTGTGGAACCTTTTGACACCCCAAGTTAATCTTATTTGAATTTTTTCATATAGAAAAAATCTCCAAGAGAAGACTTAATTGTTTTAACAATATTGTGTAGGTTTTTTTTGTCTTTTTTTTTTTACCTTGAATTAAATGTGCCATGCTTAACATATATTATTTGACCTAGTGATTATTTTGAGGATGTAAAATGTAAAAATAAATTAAAAAAACATTACAATTACAAAAAAACAGACTCAGACCAAAGAAAAGTGACGCCTGAACACATTATGAATTGTGTGCAAAAAAAACCCACTTTTCATTTTAAAATTTTTTGGAAAGTACACATTTTTCTGATTGAATATTACCATTAAACTAGGGTTACATGTATGCTCACATTTTTTTTAAGATTAGACAAAATTGAACAATAGAGCATGTTTTGGTGCATATATCTACTGATATTTTAAATTATAACTCACTTGAATCAGCTTCTCTGCGATCACAGCAGTCATTTTGCCTCCGTAAGACTCGGTCATTATATAGAATGGAACTTGCTGTAATTAATTTAAACAAACCAAGAACTTTCATCAGTTTTTCACGTCTAGAAAAACGTGGACTTTTCTAATACAATAAATCTATTAAAACAAAAATTAATGACATAATACACAGTAGATAATAAAAATGTACAGATAAAGGATAATGACGGTTAAATTGAAAATGATAGCCAATGTGATGTTACAACATTTAGATACGTTGTTACACCTCCTCATAAATAACAAACTGTTTTTAATATCTAATTAATTTATTCTCATTAGGATCTAAAATTGAAAAACAAATCCTAAAAAAATAAACGAAGCATGAACTCTTCGTAATATTTAAAAAAATATTTCTTATAAGAAATAATGGATTTGTTACAATCTTGATTAAAAAATTTACGACGAAAACATTGCGGTGTCGAGAAATGGAACAAAACAGAGTGATTCTATATTCATTCAAATTGAATAGGCTTTTATAATTTTAATTTTCACTCATATAATAAATAATTTTCTAAAAAAAAAATACATGTATATTTTTGCATTTTACATGCCACCTGAAGATAACGAAATTTCAATTTGCAAACAAGTTGAGTGGTGAAAAAAGATAAATAAAAGCATGTCATCAAAAATATACAGTCATATCAGAAATGAAAGAAACTTTCTAGTAAAATGATGTTTAAACTGCTCAAGTGACTAACATACTGACAACTGAATTTACCTGAAATCTTTTTCCTATGACACTGCTGAAGAAAATTTTCAAAAAGGTTATCATATCTTCCGCTATCATCTCTGTGCTGTTACAGTAAAGGTCTTCCGACTCGACATAGCTATAACCAGAACCAACGGGACTGTCCACAAACAGAAGGCTCGCCTCTGAAAGCTTTATATGTCATCATCATCATCATCATCATCTTCATTAAGTATTCTGATTTAGAATTAACGTTAAAAAACCCAAACTGAATTCAATGAACATATAAATAATTTTAATTTTGCATCTCATGTATGAATTGTTTTAATCGGATCAGATCCGACATACCCATGTTGTATTCCTCTGCTTCAGGGAAATATCTAACGGTCCTATCTCTTCAAAATTCCCCATACCAGTGGATGATTGTCCTGGTCCGCCCTAGAAAATTTCGATGGTATTTCATTTGATAACTATAATGTCAGACATTGAGGATTAAAAAAAAAATCCTATTGCGAAGTGAACTTTTATTTTAATGTCATTTCATTCATGTCCTTACCTGAAGCCACATGATAAGAGGAACATTGTTAATTCCTCCAGGGGACGTGGTCTGGTACAACCAGTAAAACATCCGGGCTCCTGGGCGGACTGTTACGTAATCCCATTGTTCTTTCAAATCTTCGGCTGTCGTTTTACGTACTGCAAAATTTATCAATGAAATTCAGACAGTTTTTATTTTTTACAATTCGATTTAAAATATCAGAAAATGAAATTCATTTCTTTACGATCCATTGAGAATTTGACTAAAAGCATAGTTAAACTTTAATGAATATGAACTATAATAATGAACTATTGATAAAAAGTTTACCCTTATATAGAACTAGACAGCAAGTTATATATAAATGAAACCAGGTTCCGAAACTCGACATATTTATACGTGTGATTTGTTTAAATCCCGGCAAGTCAAAGATTCATTCTGAATTTAAAAGTGAAAAGACTGCACACGCTACATCCGTACTTCTGCTGTTTTCTATTTTGTGGTTAGAGTACAATGTACATCACTGATGCTTTAATAGAAGCGAAGAATAACATTGATTTTACACAAAAGTATAAAGGGGACTTTTCATACTGTATTATGAAGAAGGTTTGTTTTTCAAGCACAGACATCCCTGTTACGATGGCTTATCAGTTGTGTGGCAGATTTATAGGCAATGTCCTCTCAATGACTTATTTTATAACACAACAGTTGCCTTTGTTCATGATAGATATAAAATTTATTAACTGACCACTAAATACAATGAACGTTTTCTGAAGAGCGTAAAAAAAATAAAATAACAAGAGGCCCATGGAGCCACATCGCTCACCTGAGCAACAATAACTTTATATTTGCGTTCAAAGGATATTGTGCCACATGGCCCCTCGGTAGAAAAGCAAAAAATAAATACCGTAAAGTATCATAATATTACACTTATTGTTGCATACACTCAGTCTTTGACATTGTACCTTTATGAAATACCATTTTCACCGAAAATAAGATCCTATGCAAGATATAAAACAAATTTTTTGGTAAAGTTATACTGTTAACTTCCAATTCCCTTTATTTTAGTTATGCCCCCAACACTTTATTATAAAGCTATCAAAATATATGAACATATAGTTATAATATCTTCCTCAACTACTAACTAGTTTTTGTGTTTTATTTAAAAAAAATCCTATATGTGAGCGAAGAAAATTGTACCTCAATGCGCTCAAATTAAAAAAAAAAAATTAAAAAAAAGTATTTAATTGATCTTCCCCATAATAAACGATTGTTGTTAAATAGCGTGAACTCGTGTGACGTTTTGTAACCTTTTTCACTTGATCGATGAATACACTTGAATGAAAAATGTTGTCATGTGATATGTGTACGGAAGCCCATTTAGGACCTATCAAAAAATATTTTTGAATTTGATATAACGAATTCTTGAATTTGTTAAAACGAATTTAAATCGTTTTAACAAATTGTGGAATCCGTAATAACGAATTAAATTTGTTAAAACAAATTTTAGGAATTCGTTATTACGAATTTAATCTGTTATAACAATTTTTATGAATTCGTTTTTACAAATTTTGAAATCTGTTTTAACAAATTAAATTTGAATTAACGAATTCTTGAATTCGTTATTTCAAAGTTATAATTCGTATTTTCGGCTTTTAAAATCTGTTAAAACGTATTTTCATCCAATTTGTGATAACAAATTTCATATATTGCGGGAACAAATTAAACGGGGTGGACTTCATTTGTCCCATATAGGCATACGCCGAAATGCGCTGATCAATTGACCGACGTTAAAAGTCCAAATGGCAAATGAAGTAAACCGGTGTCAAAACAAAAATGGAGGAACATATTGTCACAGCTGTTGGTGTAACCATGGTAACAGATGTAACAATTCCAAAAGACACCTTTCTTTATGGGCTTTGCTTGAATTCCTACATAGATAGGAACTGTTAAATATGTAACAATGCAATTTCACCAAAAGTACCAGGAAATACAGATTTTTTTTACAGGTTTCTGCGCAAAATTTCAACAATCTGTTAAATCAATGCTATCAATCAATGAGGATGTCTGCATTTTTCATCTTATTACATCACCAAACTGTAAAATTACGTCATACTTAAAAAAGCGGCGAATTCAACGCCGGTCCGGCATAGAATTGATAATATTTTATATAACGTAACCAGGCATTATAACTTGGATGTGCGCATGCGTGAACCAACTTCCAATCGGGATCGGTAAACGTTTGGGAGGAAATTCGAAAGCTTTTTGGAGGAACTTCGAACTGATATATGTACAATAAAAAAAAAGGAAAATGCGATTTTTATATCATATAGTCATTAGAAGTGATAAGAATGTTATGTACATTTGGTTTATACTAAAAAGAAATTAATCAAATATTTGAGAGGACAATAAAAGCAATGTTACAGGAAAACAACAGGCACGTAGCTTCAAAGAAGGGGGGATTGCAGGAAGACAGGGGGAGGCCTGTCTCCCCCCCCCCCACTTTTGCTCGAAGCAAAATTTTCTTAAATTTACATATAAAGAAGTGAATTAACATGGAGTTGCCCCCAACATTTTTAAAGCATGTAAAAAATTGAAGTGAACGGGAGGAAATAAACAGTGAAATTAAAGTTTAAAGTACACTTAACCTTTTTATAGCTACCCCCACGGTTTAAGATTTTCGAATTTTTGAGAAGTTTTTTTTTTTCATGTAAAAAATTTTTGGGTGAGTCTCCTCCCTTTCCACTTTTCTACTATGCTCCCTGTTTGAAGAAAATATCATGGTTTCGTTACATATACTAGTAAGAAAGAATTGGACTTATATATAAACCAATATTATCTCATGCATTGTGCCATTCAACAGGTTCTATAAACACCTAAGCTTAGTTTTAATTAAAAAAATCCAAGGTTAGGAGGGGGAGAGATGGATAATTTATTTTGTTTTTCTTTTCTTGTCAGGGGTTATGGGGGGTAGGGGTGGTCAGGACACCGACTACTTGTAGATCTATCCATGACCCCTCACCAAGGTGTGTGTGCCTATCACCATGGTCTGTGTGCCCATCACCAGGGTCAGAGTACATATCACCAGGGTCAGAGTACATATCACCAGGGTCTGTATACCCATAACCAGAATCAGTTTACCTATAATCAAGGTCAGTGTCAGTATCACCAGGGTCTGTATACGCAAAACCAGAGTCAGTATACACCTCACCAGGGTCTCAATATCTATCACAAGATAGGAATTGAGACCTGGTGATGGGCACCCAGATCCTAATGATATGTATACTGACCTTGGTGGTATGCATTGAGACCCTAGTGATGGGAACACAGACCCTGGTGATACGCACATTGACCCTTGTCATATGTATTGAGACCCTGGTGATTGGCCAAACAGACCAAGGTAATACGTACATTAACCCTGTTGATAGGTATTGAAACCCTGGTGATGGGTATACTGACTGGTTATGGTTAATATAGACCCTAGTGTTGGGGTAAACTGACTCTGGTAATGGGCATACAGACCCTGGTGAAACCTACACTGACCCTGGTGATGGGCATTGAAACCCTGTTGATGGGCACACAGACCCTGGTGATAGGTTTACTGAACCTTGTGATAGGTTTAAAAGCCAAGGTGATACGTATAATGACCCTTATTATGTGTATAAAAAACCTGTTGGCATACAGACCCTGGTGATGGGTCATGGATAGATCTACAAGGTGTCGGAGTCCTGACCATCCCACCCACCCCCTCTAATTACCCCTGAGAAAAAGAAAAACAAAATGAATTAACTCACCCTCCTAACCTTAAATTTGTAATTGAATCCGAGCTTAGTTGTTTATAGAACCTTGTGAACGGCACAAAATGCAAGAGATAATGTTGGTTTATATATAAAACCAAGTCTTTTTTTATTGATATACGGTTTGTAATGAAACCATGATATTTTGTTCAGGCACGTAGCATTGTAGCAAAGTGCGGGTTGGGGCCAGACCCATCCAAAAAATTTTGACATAAAAAAAAAATACTTCTCAAAAATTTAAAAATCCTAATCAGTGGGGGAAGGGGGACTAAGTGTACCTTTATCTTCAATTTCACTGTTTATTTCCACCCTTCCACTTCAATTTTTGATATGCTCCCAACAAACTTTGGTGGCAACTCCATTGTTAATTCACTTTTTTATATGTAAATTTAAGAAAAGTGTTTGCTGCAAGAACAAGTGGGGGGGAGGGGGGAGTTGCCCCTTTCCTCTGATGCTATGTGTCTGTTTTTTTCCTGTAGCAATTCTTTTTTTGTCCGCTTAAATATTTAGGTGTAAAACCAAATATACATAACACTTTTTATCACTTTTAATGACTATATGATACAAAAATTGCATTTTCCTTTTCCTTTCTATTGCATATATATAAGTTCAAAGTCCCTCCAAAAAGCTTTCGAATTTCCTTCTAAACGTTTACCGATTCCGATGGAAAGTTGGGTCAGGCATGCCTACATCCTAGTTATAATGCCTGGTTACGTTATATAAAATATTATCAATTCTATACCAGACCGGCGTGGAATTCACCGCTTTTTTAAGTATGACGTAATTTTACAGTTTGGTAATGTAATGAGATGAAAAATGCAGATATTTTTTAATAACTCAGCATGCTTATTGATTGATAGCATTGATTTGAAATTTGCGTAGAAACCCGTAAAAAAATCTGTATTTCCTGGTACTTTTGGTGAAATTGCGTTGTTACATATCTATGTAGGAATTCTAGCAAATGCCATAAAGAAAGGTGTCTTTTGGAATTGTTACATCTGTTACCATGGTTACACCAACAGCTGTGACAATATGTTCCTCCATTTTTGTTTTTACAACGGTTTACTTCATTTGCAATTTTGCCCTTTGACGTCGGTCAATTGATCAGCGCACTTCGACGTACGCCTATATGGAACAAATGAAGTCCACCCCATTTAATTTGTTCCCGCAATATATGAAATTTGTTATCACAAATTGGATGAAAATACGTTTTAACAGATTTTAAAAGCCGAAAATACGAATTATAACTTTGAAATAACGAATTCAAGAATTCGTTATTTCAAATTTAATTTGTTAAAACAGATTTCAAAATTTGTAAAAACGAATTCATAAAATTTGTTATAACAGATTAAATTCGTTATAACGAATTCCTAAAATTTGTTATAACAAATTTAATTCGTTATAACGAATTCCACAATTTGTTTAAACGATTTAAATTCGTTTTAACAAATTCAAGAATTCGTTATATCAAATTCAAAAATATTTTTTGATAGGTCCTAAATGGGCTTCCGTATATGTGCAAACAAAAGCTATTATAATCAATGTATTGACAGGCATATCACTCTATTTTACTAAGGCCCACCCATTATTTTCATCTTTATTCGAAAACAAATGGCTATAAACCAAGATGATTTTCCGCTGTAATATTTTCTTAAGAATAGCGATAATGCATTCATCCCCGTAACAGTAATGTGTCAGAACTATGGAAACTGTTTTAAAGACTTCTTTTTTCATTAACTTGTGTCTAAAAAACTATCAAAAATGGTATAGATTTGTTAGATAAATTCACTATAAGATGGAGTATGCTTGATAAATATATTACATCACTTGAATAATGTATTGGTCTTTATTTAGTTTTATTTTTTTTGTTAATTTTTTCCCTTAATTTATCATCCAAACATAATTAACATGTATGCATAACAAAGAATGGAAATATTTCAAAATGATAATTACTACTGTATGATTTTCAAAACTTTGTACATTTTGAATAGGTGTGTGAGTGAATGAGTGTGGTTGTATGTTTGTCTTTGTCTCTTCATGTTTTGTCCAATAATTAATAAAATGTGAAAAAAAGATGATTTTCCGCTGTAATATTTACTTAAGAATAGCGATAATGCATTCATCCCCGTAACAGTAATGTGTCAGAACTATGGAAACTGTTTTAAAGACTTCTTTTGTCATTAACTTGTGTCTAAAAAACTATCAAAAATTGTGTTCATTTTTGCAATTTATTTTTTCCTTTCCATGAGGATGATTTATGCTAAATAACGTTGAATTTGACTCAGTAGTTCTTGAGAAGATTTTTGAAAATGCACCCCCCTTTTTTGCAGTTTCGAGGTTTTCTCCGCTTTGAATAGAAACTGGCCTTTCATTTTTGCAATTTAAAATTACCTTTCCATAGGGATGCTCTGTGCCAAATTTGGTTGAAATTGGCCAATTGGTTTTAGAGAAGAAGTTCAAAATGTGAAAAGTTTACAGACGGACGGACAGACAAGCGGACGGACGGACAGACAGACAGACGGACGACGGACAAACAGTGATCAGAAAAGCTAAAAACAAGCCCAGATCTTTTAATCTTTTAATCTCAGATGTTATCTTTTAATCTATTTTGATAGCACACCTATTTCTATATTCATATGAAGCAAAATTTAAAAAAAAAACCCAAAACCCTTGTACATGAATAAAAATCTATTCGCTGTGGTCTTTAACTCAAACCGTAGGTATTTAGGTATAACGACGACTTTTTAATAATTAACAATTATTACTTCCATTCTTACGTTGAATCGATATATCCCAATGAACTTGGAATAAAAGATACCATAGTCTGAGCCATCTGTTTCATAATTAGATATTTTACAAGAAAAAGATCTAGACATTAATGGTTACCCTACAAAATCTTTGTGATCAACGTAATTACTTTAATTTTTCTATCGTCAACTTTCTTTATGTGGCAATATACTTCATTACCTACATATCAGGCATGTTCTACGTTTGAATTTTTTTTAAAACAAGGCAAGCTACTGACAAATAAGTTGATAAGACAAGATTACCAACAGTCTAGATAGAAGTCATCATTTCGTAATTTCTATGAACTTGTGAGCAAATACAGTTTTCAATCTTCCGTAAGGTCGAATGCTGGCTGAAGTTTTTATACCTATTGTTAGACCATTATTAATCACCAAATTATTATTCTTTCTGACAAGCAAGCGAAATAACTTATTTCCCACAAACCTCGTAGTTCCGCTTTCTTATAGGATCGATGTCGAATTGAATGTATCTTTTGAAATGTAGCCGTGTCTCAAGAGGAATGATATATTTCATACTCTTAGTTCTTATTTGGAACAAGTTCATTTGCAGGCAGCTGGTATAGCTTACTAAACAACGCGTAATGAATTCAAATACTAATTGGATTGACAAAAATGTAAAAAAAAAAACCCATATTGCAACTCGTTTTATGCCTCTAAAATAAACAATGTGGTTTGAAGCAAATAACACATCAGTTTATTTCATAGATCTGAACATTTGTTACAGAATTAGATACAGAAGAAACGAATTGAATTTCTTTGTCGTGACAGTTACAAACACCATCTATAGAACCTACAGAGCCTAGATGTCTTGATGATACACCTAGCTATGAATTGCGAATGAAGTGATTTTAAAGTATATTATTTTCGACATGTACTTCTGATAGCTATTTCGTTTTAAATAAGATAATCTCCCTAATTTCTCAACAAAGTATTCGGATGTGATAATTTTGAACATGCGCATAATCAAGAGCCATCATTATATAATTTTAAAAAAAAGTCTATTTAATGAGAGCAATACTTTTTTTTACTTGATGAAAATTGTATTAGATGTTAATACTTTTTATACGCATTATGTGAGCTAGTGTGTTTGCAGCGCATAGCCATAATTCTTTTTTTATATGAGAGTTTCTTATACGAGCAAAGAGGAATGTTTTGGCAAAAAAAATTCTTATATTTGTTAACTTTCAAGATAAGTTTTTTTTTATGTGTATATGTTTTCATTAATAAACTAAAACAAGGTGGCTAGTATACATGTTTTATCTAAAAGAACCTCCAATCCCCCATCCCCAGGGGCAGACAGAAACTCTTACTGAGGGCATTTAAACAAAAGCAAAAAATAGCTTTAAAAGCCATCATGGGTTACTCACTTCTCCTGTTCCAGCTTTTGAATATTTAACATTTATTGACAATTAAGCACCATCTGGCATTTATAACAAAATCATTTTTACATGTATCAGTGATTTTAGTTAGCCAATTGTTACTTGACTAGCAAAAAGTCTATTTGTTGATTTAAAAAGTTCAAAAGCTGTTTATGTTTCAAATGATAAAAATATTTGAATAATTCTTTTGATCATACAACTTCTTATAAATAATAAAATTATATTCAGTGATTAATTACTAAATATTAACAAGCAAAGGAAGAAAGCTCCATTATGAAGAAACAAAGGGGAAGATAACTCCATTAACTGTTGAACTCTTTCCAAATGCTTACACAATCTCTTATCTTTGATGGAGAGCTCTTTTCTAAATATGTGAATTTACTCATTTCTTTCATTGAAATTCCAGAGCAAAATAAAATAATAAGAGAAATATATACATGTATCCCCCCTTACCAGCTATAACCCTTGTTTTACATGAAAGTGACATGAAATATGATTAAAGATGACAGCTTAATGTTCTTTTCTTAGTATGCAGTCAGTTTAAATTCTGTGTCAGTAGACGTATTTAAAACATCACATACCGTATATTAACACTAAATTACCATGTTGGCCACACCCTGCATTAAGACCCCCTACCGTATACAGTATATGAGTGTTTTAGCTTCGCCCTAGATTCAAATCTCTACATTGAGAGACATGAAATTTTATGCAGTCAGTTTTATTTAGTATCAGCTGAAGTAAAGAAGAACAGTTTTTGAAACATTTAATGCATTAAAATAAAGGACTAATTTCCCCCCCCCCCCTAGAGTCAGTACCCCTACCTCGGTGGGACATTAGATTTAAAATTTTGGTAGAGGACTTCATGGTCTACAAAATCATGAATTCAGTTTTCCTTACAGTTGTGTGGGAGAAGAAAATATAATATTTAAATATTATATGCATTAACAGCATACATCCATTTTGGCCCTGTCCTGGTGTCAAAATACACACGAAATTTAAAATTTTAGTAGATGACTTCCTGGTTAACATAATTATGAAGTCAGCTTTTCTTACAGATGAGTGAGAGTAAAGAAAAAGATTTTTCAACATTATATGCATTAACACTACATTGCTCCCCCCTTAGGTCTTAAACCCCTGACCCAGGGGTCATGAATTTCAAATTTTGGTAGAGAAGTTAGTGGACATCATAACCAGGCATTCAGTTTTTTGCCCACATGTGTGGGAAAAAAGATTTTCTAAGATTTAATATCAGGCCATGAACTCTATTACGTCTTTTATTTAAGTTTTCCGCTAAAATTATAGCTTTCAAATTCCTTTTTGAAAGATTTCAGGCAGGGAGGTGGTCGTCATTACAATTAATATTAAATTTTTTCTACTCCAGAAAATGCATACATTAGACTCCTCGACATGTTTGTGTATGGGTTATGCTAACTCAGTTGACCGTTAAGGTCTATTGGCCTCTTGTTGGTGTGAAGCATATCCATGGTAAGATAAAGCTGCATTGTGAAATTCATGGCTCTACCACCCTCGGGGTTACACGGGCGGGGCCAAATATGAAAAAAGCCAATTTTTCAAAAATATTCTTCTATAATCCTACACATGTGAGCGAAAAACTGATGGCTATGATGTCCATGAACCCCTTTACCAAAATTGTGAAATCCATGGCCCCTGGGTCATAGGATCAGGCCTTAGGGTGGAGCCAATGTGGTCATACAGTAAAATAAACCATATATTAACACTAAATTACCATTTTGGCCATACCCTGCATTAAGAACCCCTACCCTATAAAATGTATTAGTGATTTGGCCCCGCCTTATATTCCTATATTGGGAGACATGATATTTATAATTTTATTTTCTTTCTTTATATGCAGTCAATTTTTATTCAGTGTCAGCTGAAGTAAAGAAGACAAATATTTTAAACATTAAATGCATTAACACAGTAACCTAAGCTTTTTGGCTAAATGTTTTTAGAGGAAGATTTAATAGATATTCTACATTTATTTCGCTATAAAATACCACCCCATAGTTTTCCTACCCTACACCTGGGGATAATAATTTGATAGAAAATATACAGTATCTGAAAATGCTTCTACTCATATTTTACCCTTTTTCTGGCCAAATGAGGTTTGAGAAAAAAACCTTTAAAAAATCTGTATTTATTCATATGTCGAAATCTAACCATTTCCAAATGTTGACCTGCAATGTTTCTGAGATCATGATTTTTAAAAAGAGGTTCGTTCCTTAGGTTTTGGGTAGCCATTTTGGGTCACATCTAATCTGAAAATTCTGCATTACATAATAATTCTAGTAGTATATTTATATTTTACAATGCCAAATAAACTATATTAAATAAAATTGTTTTAAAAAAAATTACATTTTTACAGAGTTTAGTAAGGGACTATATTTTGTGGCGGAAGGTTTTCAAAAAGAAAATGAACAATTTTCATAACTCACTAGGTTTAGAGAACTGTTAATTTAGCTTCCTAATTTTCAACGTAGACCAAACTTCTAGATAGTTTGTGTATTACGGTATATTTATGATGTTCTAAAAAACAATATCTTGATATTTCTATCACTATATTTTGGCATATTAAGCTTATATTTCATAGACGATAAAAAAAATTAACTCCAATGGTGACCTAAAATTAGCTTATTTCATGCTATATTTCAAATGTTTGAAATGTGACCCCTACCTGTTTTATTTTTAAATGAGACATTAAATGTATGTCTATTTGTATGCAAAGTTTTGGAAAGACGACATTACTATAATTTTTTTTTATTTGCGTAATAATTTGATTACTTCACAATTTTGTAACATTTTGTCGTTGTGTTCATTATGTACTGGCCTTTGAAGCCACCAGTAAACTTTTAAACTTTGATTTAGATTTTACTTTTATAGTCACTACATGTGTTCAACTTCATACTGTTTTAAAATCATAACTAAATAATAGTTCAAACTATAGATATTCGTTTGATTTCTTCAAATTATCAATTTCTATGTCAAATTTTAGCAAAAACTTCAGGAAAATTATTATTTCTGTTTGTGTCCCTATATTTCCAAAAAATGGCATGTGCCATTGGTCACAAATAAAATAAATGAACATTATAGGTCCCCACCTATATATATTAGTGGTTTTCGGATGATTGACATTACTATTATATCAGGTGCCAACCTCCTTAGATAATCTTTAATTTACACAACCTGAGGATGCTTCCTTTTCAGGTATCCGTTCCATATACGTTAGAACCTAACTCTAATAAAAATTCGAAGCATTTAAGAGTAGAAAAGGGTAAATCCGTTTCATATACGTTAGAACCTAATTTTTTTACCTTGAATATCATGTATTGAATACTTTGATATTAATTCGAAGCATTTAAGAGTAGAAAAGGGTTAAGAGAAATGTTCAAAAATGTTTTTACCTAAGCAGTAATTAATTAAGATTGCATTAGAGTCTAAGGCAAGAAGCAAATTTTTGAAAATGATAAATTAAATACTAAGAATATAGAAAATCAAAATACTGAAGTACTGACGGGAGTTGATTTTATCGATTATTATTTATTTTAGAATCAACGATATGTTTTTTAGCATGACAAGTAATTTTGAATCTCTATTTAAATTACGTACATTTTTAAAATACGAATTCTATGAATCAGTAATCGAAATATTTATAAAAATTGTACACATGTCTGGATTCAAGCAATATTGAACTCTAGTATCGCTCAAACAGACGTTCGGCTGTCTCCGTTAATCTCCGACTACCAAGAGAGACTCTCTGTCGGAGATTTTACGGAGACAGCCGAACGTCTGGTTGAACGCTCTGGCGTAGGAATACATACGACTCCAAAAAATATCTAATTTGTTCGTACTATTTAAAATCTGACTATTTTCAAGGTATTTATAAATACGTTTTCTTGAAAAACAATGGTTCAGCATACATTACACCGAATTTATCTATTATTTCAAGAACTAACTCTTGTCAGCGGTGATGATTTGTGCTTAGGTCCAAACACTGTTTCACTTTCGGTTTGCCAGAGTAACTGCATAGGAGAGTTGATTAAAATCAACTCCCAAAAATGACATGTGGTGATAACGAACAGTGTTCAAATTCAAAAGTCCAAAGTAAGATTGCAAAACAGGAGCATAGCGAACACGGACCTCATTAAAAAAAATAGAGGTAGGATCTGCAGGTGCCATGGAGGAGTGAACATCCTCTGCTGACCGGTCGCACCCACCGTGTGCTCTATGTCGTATTTGGGAAAAACGGAAAGGTCCGTACTCAATTAGGTGATAATTTTATGGTCTAACAATTAGTATGAAAAAGTTAGTCAGCATGCGACCCAGTGGAAGATTGTATTTGCTGACAAAGTGGTTCTATCGACCATAGAACTTGCGAATAGATGACTTCAAACGAGACTGCTAATAGTCATGTTTTATCAACTTGTTTGTCAGTAGTTTGCATTGACTTAGAAACTGTTCATACGAAGAGCATGCCCTTGCGTATCGAATTAACTGACAGACAAAAACACCATATGCAGGTAATGAAGGTATATTGCTACATAAGTAAGGAAAGTTGACTAAAGACTAAAGTTTGATTGTTAGGTTACTATCAATGTCCATTTTCAGTAAATTACCCAAATATGAAACAGATGACGCAGACTCTCTGGTATCTTTTATCAATAAATGGTATCAATAAAGTCGTATCAATTAATGCTTTGGTGGAAAGATGTATTTATTCATTAGGAATAAAATAGACTATTGAAAACTATTTTTATACCTGATATATTTTATTAGAATTGATTTTCATAAGTTAAAAGCAAAGGGGGGTAACTCTTGAGAAACAGGAAATGGTCATTTATTAGGACACATTTCTCTCTCACATACTGATAGTTAAATACATGAAATTTAAGTCTACTGTGGATCGGATTCCTTCCGTCCAATTTGTTTTCGAGAAGATCTTGAAAGGTTTTTTAAAGTTATTCCAATTTAAAAATTCAACCCCATTGTGTCCCAATCCTACTAACCGGGATGATGATTTAAACAAACCTGAATCTACATGACCTGACAATGCTTCCCCACCAGTTTTTGAGATGAACATTTTAAGCCGGGCTGATTGCGTAAGCAATGACCAGGGTATAGTTACGGTGCACGGTACCGGATGTTGATTTAACAACTGTTTTAACCATTCTCCGCACCAAAATGTATTTCCAGCTTAAAAGAGAACGTAGAATGTGTAGCATACCATTTGGTCATTTTAAATTCACATTTGATATATTTTCACATCATTTGGTACTCTTTTTCTACATGTATGTACAGTAAAACTCGTTTAGTACAAACGCGGATATAGCAATATCTCGGATACAGAGAAGTTTTCTTGAGTCCCCGGTAAAATTCTTAACAAATCTTTGCAAAATTATACGGTTATAACGAATTCGGATATAACGAATTTACGGATATAGCGAACTGATTTTGAGTCCCGTAGAGGGGAATAATGACGAAATTTTACACTTTTATAACGAATTTCTTTACAGTTGAAAAAGTTTGCAATACCATTTAACATATTAGTTTGAATGAATTTATTTTCACTTGAAATTTTCATCCGATTGTTAAGGTATTAAAATTAGTCTCATTTAGCAAAAACTGTAGTCTTGTAACAGAAAACTTGTCTATAGTGAATTCGCTATTGTTATTATTACGAATTCGTTATACGTATATAACGAATTACGAATATATCGAAGTAAATCCATTGGTCCCTAGGCCTTCGCTATAACCGATTTTTACTGTATTATTCTGAATACTTTGGGTTTGCGATGTAAAGTAGCTGAGCGGCGGAGTGCATTGTTTAAACTCGTAGCCGCTCAGCTACGTTATCAAGCCGAGAGTACATTGTCAAATTGTTGCGGGAGTTGTTTTAAGAGCGTAAATATGCAACAATTAATTTAAGTTGGGGTGTATGATATCCGACCCTCCCACGATTTATTTAATTTACGATATCAATATAAATATTTATTAATAATGACTCAATGTGTCTGTTAAGTCTGTAACAATGTCATATAATGAAAACGTTTTCAATACACACCAAAGAGCTTGGATATCTGTACTTTGATTGCTTCGATTATTTTAAAATGCCAACCAATTTTCAAATAATTTAATGAATAGTTATCAATAAAAAAAATCAACAAATAGCCCCCCCACCCATCCCTTGATAGAAGGAGTGGTCCTTCATAAGAAACTTGAATTCCATCCACATAATGTCGCTTTTTGTCAAATGTATTGCAAATGTGTCCATTTGTTCTGGAGAAAAACTAAAACATGTGAAAAGTTTAAAAACGGACGGACAGACCTGGCTGTACCCTTGTGAAAAAGTTGCTGTTTCGGGTGATAATAAACTTGAAATCGTCCTTATTGCCAGTAAATAGGTATATCATATTATATTATAACATTGGTTTGGAAGAAAAACACGATGAAAAAAAATATGACTTTTCATCTAACACTGTTTGAAAATATAATGATACACAAGGTGATTCACACTCAAATTGTAAATACTAAATGATATTGAGCATTATTCATTTACAAACAGCAAACTACTCAATAAATATGAACTTCAATAAAATCGTTTGTCAGTGCAAGATTTTCTAGGTTTGTAAAAACTTTAAAGCCTTTAACTTGATTGTACACCTCGACCGCAGTTATGCATTGAAGACAAGAAGAATGATCAAATTACCGTCCATATGTTGCGTGTTTAGTAAATCATTACAGTCTGGCAGCAGTTTGTTGCATATACATGTATAAAGTTTGTGCTGAACAGTTATAATCAATATGGAAAACTTATGGTTCATTTTGGCAGTTTGTGCTATATCTGCAGGATATATTGCTTTTGAGCTACAAGCTTTAGGTAACAAACTTAAGCTTTACGAACACAATTTAAGCGAAATAAAAAATCAAGAAAGTGCAGCAAGAAAAGAAAATGAACACATATGGAAAACTATTTCTAGGTTTGAAAAGCAAATAGAAGATATAAGAATGGAACTAAAAACTCACAACGATCAAGAAAAAAACAAAATTGAAGAAATTCAAAAGGAATTGCTACGTTTGAATTGGCAACTGAAAGACTCAACATCGGATTTAACTTCTAAGCTAAACAGCGAAAGAAAGGGAAATGACGATTTTCAAAAGGAATTAGCTAGGTTGGATTTGCAAGTGAAATATTTAACTGGAGAATTAACATCTCAGCTAAATAGAGAAAAAATGAACAATGCAGATTTACAAAGGGAAATAAATCGATTGCAAAATAAACAAGAAGTAACAAAAATTAAAATGGAAAAATTGGATACTGATATAAAGATTAGGGATGATGTCTTAAAAGAACTTGACAAAAAGTTAAATTCATTTAATGATGTTTTACAAAACACTGTGAACGAAATTGAAAAACTACTAGGGCAAGTCTCAACCATGGATAATCAAATATTGGATATGAGTGAAAGAATAACTACTTTGAGTAGAAGTGAGTATCATTGGCTATTGAAAAAACCCCGTGTCCTTTAAGAGGATAAAATTCAACTCTTATTATATGTGATACACATGTTTTCGTTTAATTTTCTTTTGAAAAACCAGTAACAACAAAATATATAAATTGGTAAGAACTATTACAGATACGATATTAGGTATACTATGGACTTCATTTAAGGTCGATATATGTTTATAAAAATACTAGGATATCGACCGAAATCACAGTTAAAAATACAATCACTGTCTGTGTCTCCGGTCGATACTACTCAACATGGGTCAAATATCGACCTTCAATGAAGTCTATGATTATTTCTCATCTCATTTTCACATCTGATGCATTGACACCAGTGTACTGCCATGTCTTGAGGGTAATCTGCAATATGGTGATCATACATTTTTTTCAAACTGTAGAAAGAGTTCTAATAAGCCGTCAGATTTTCAAGGTAAATTAGATGTATATGTTTCCTGCCTATCAATACCGCATATTTAAATCTCCATTATTGCGAATACGCATTTGATTTCAAAATCACAGGTACTTGTGGACTGGACCATGTACCACACCACCCCTTTTCTAATTTTTATGAAAAAGCCACTGAGTCATGAAGTTTCTAATTTATTTATTTTTTTGAGACGTAAAAAAAGATAAAAAATAAATTTGAGAGAAAGTGTGGTTTGGCTAGTAGACGGTCCTGTTCACAAGTTCTTTAGCAGTTACAGTAGCTGTAGAACTGGACCGTTAAACTACTCATATAAAAAAAACTGAATATTTATTGCGCACGAAAAGTTGCGCGTGGTTTTGGACTTATTAAACTAAGTAAGAAATAGAATCTGGAAATATTTTCATACCAAAAATTTCTGGGAGAATTTACTACTGAATCGCTACTTTACTTGCCTCAAACCACCCTATCCGATCTCAGAAAGTGAAGTATGCTGAATCAAGAGTCGCCATACTTTCCTTAAAACAAATCAGACCATCTCGCTTAGGGGGCTGGTGAGAGTGTTTAAAAGATATTCAGAGGAAAATTACGTTGGGACATTTAAAGTAAAATATCTTATAACTTTTTTTGGTTTTGAAATTTTCACCGAATATATTTCTAAATGAATGCCAAAACCGTGCGCAACTTTTTGTGCGCAATAAATATAGTTTTGCTTTGTATCGGTAGCTCCACGGTCCGTCAAACTAAATTTCCCGTGGAGCTACAGTTAATGATGATTTTTTGTCACGTGATCAAGTACGAAACCACGCTATATTACACACGACTTCTGGGCACGTATGACAACAGAACATACAACCAGACTAACTTTTGTCAATATAAAGTTTAATGCATGCTAATTCAGAAAAAAGGACAAAGCAGTCAATATGTATTTAATTTGTCAGATGAATAGTGTCCAACGTAGCACATCAGTTCTTTGGTCAGGTAGTTGGCACGGTGATTAAAACAAAAACAATAAAAGTGCAAATTTGATCATGATTAAAGTTTTTCATCAGAAGTAGTGCGTGTGTGTTATAGTATGTGAAAAAGACGCTCTAATGACATAAGCGTTCTGAATAATTTTGAAGTGTCTTCGGTCTCAGATTATTTTTCATGAATGCTTCCCTCAACATAGAAGTTGTTTTTGATTTCCAAATTAAAATAACATGAATCAATGAAAGAATGACTAACTGAGCAATGTTAAGTCATTTGGTGTTGTTAATCGGGTTTTTTGATGTAATAAGATAACAAAACTTGTTTAAATTTCAGCAGATGTTTTGTCATAACAAATAAAGTCGTTTTATTATCGAATTTCAGATCAAGAGGATTACTATAATGACTATAGTGGAGGAAGATCAATTCTTGATAGTATCAAGGCTGGATTATCTACCATCGCCAGCAAACTGTTTGAATATGCTATATGGGCTAAGGAAGCGTTAGATTTTAAAGTTAAACGTTTGCTTAACTGAAGATAATATTTTGTGGAACTAAAAGTTAACAACATTACACATCATACTATCGAATAGTGATATGCATTTAAGGATTTTACCAACGCACTTTAAGAAATTTAAGAAGGCCGCTTTGGGTGTTTTGCGGAAAAATTACAATAGAAAAACTCATTATTTTTTAACTATATTTAAGTTAAACCAACTTTAGTTTATTTGTGAAGTTTCAAGAAAATCAACCGTCTGGTTCTTTTTAGGTACCATCTCAAAATAGAGGTACATTTACTGTGGGAATATATAGGAAACTGTCATTTTTTGCACATCAAAGCTGATTAAAAAAATACTACAATAACTTTTTTCTCTCAAATTGATATATATTATTAGTAGTATCATTTCCTACCTTATATGTAAAAAATACTAAATTCTACCGTCTGGTTTTTAGTGGGGGCCATCTCAAAATATAAAAATGCACCAAATTTTTCTTAATATTTGGATCATTACGAATGAAGATTGGTATAACGGATTCATTAAAAAAATAAAAAAAAATAGCCTCGAGGATAGCATCATTCTGTATATAAAATTTCAACGGCGTACAATGTTTACTTTTTCTTTCAAGATTTTTCTTATAACGTACTCCTACAAAGCTTAATTTTATCATAACGTCATAAAAGCGCAATGGCAACGCTCTCCTACCGCACAACGGAAAAATCGTTTAAAAAATAAAAATTTCTTTAAAAAATCGAAATATTTTATCTGTATTTTATTTATTGTGTCAAATTTTATAAATGATATTGAAAAAAATTCATAAGAATTATAAATCAACTCTCCTAGAATGCGTAAAAACATGCGCAATAAAAACTAAAGTCGGCGCCTCCTTAAATACTACGAAAAAAGTTCAAGGAGTGTTAAATTTGGGACCAAATCAACCCACTTCGATTTTTCTTCATCAAGGTACATGTAAATGTATGTAAAAATCATAAATTATAGTCTTCGATTTTTATCATATGATAAAGCATGACAATTCGTAAACACTACTGAGCATAGGTATGGTTTAACAGCCTTTACGAACGGAGTAGAACAATCACAAATACAGCTCACTTAGAAAAAAGAATAATCGTTAAATGTACACAAAAAAATGTTGGTTGTTATCTCTAGAATTGTGTCTTTGAACATTGTATTTCATCATTGTTAATCGTCATTTTGTAAGACAATTCGAGTTTTGGAAAATTTTTGATTCATAATCCGTTGGATGCCAGTTTGATATCTGTACTTGCGTCATTCACTATTTCTATTTCAAGACTTGTGAGGTAATGTATCATTATGACGACAGGGGGCGCGCGGTTTGGCTAATCTTATGGAAAACAGACTTCCATTGTCACTTAAAGCATCAGTCACAACTGGTTGCGCGTGTTCTGTGACCGTGTGTGCGTATTACAAGTTTTACAGTCTTGGCAGCCGTAGCTGATCGATATTCAAGGAACTGCAAATGTAACGTAAGACAAATGAACGTTTGAAGCGTGTCAGTCGTAGGTGTCACGTACGTTTTTCTTGTATCCAGGTGACTGCTCGCAATGTGCGATGCCCGTTGGAACCGACGTTCTTTCGCCATACGAATGACAGTATTAACATCCGCGCCATGAGTTACATGCAAGTCAATCATACCGACGTTTATCATTGCCTCATCACAGTGTCACGGAAAATTATTAGTTTTTTCGTTATACAATAAATATTTTTTTATCATTAGATATGCACTGTAATTCGTAATATATCTACTTTAAGAAAGTGAATATTTAAACGTCAAAAGAATTCGAAGAAAAAAGCGATTTAAATGAAGAATGTTTTCAAAACACAATTTATCATTCGTATCTAATACTATGAAAGATTGAACATTGCTCTAAAATCTAGATAAGAGTCTGCGTAAAATCTAATTTCGTAATTGATTATGTGATTTTCCCCCCTGTCAAATGCTATATCTTTGAATGCTGTTTCTTTTTTGTTAACTATTTGTTGAACTTTATACTATCTTTAAAATAGCTTTTGACGAAACTTTCAATTTTTTTAAAACGTGACACCATTTATACTTTAACATTTATTTTTGAAAATCAAAATTTACAAATTCTTTTCTGGCATATTGATTTTTGTATCATTATTCATATTATTTGTTGGTCAATTGATACATCTTATATATTTGGATATGATGTCCAAATTGTAGATTTCTTTTCATGTATAATGTTTACTGTAATGTAATCTTGGAATATATAAGAGTTTTACAATATTTTTAAAGAGTTAGATATTCGAAAAAAAAATTGAAATCGAGTGAAACAAAAAACTTTTGTTTATGTGAGCGGTGTGGCTCATGGGCCTCTTGTTACATATACATGTATATGGGGATTCGCACACACTTCGAACGATTGGTGTACGCATGACGTAAGTATGGCATACGTTTATTTTGCGTTTACTGTACGTTCTATTTATAAGCTGATGGTAATCAAAGTACGTGTACCACAGGAAAGCAGTAAGATCTTCTTACGTCATTTGTGCATTTAAAATCGAATCGTATGGCTATATAACGGGATTTTTGAGTGAAGCCCAATTGCTACGTACGTTCAGATCAGAAAAACCGAAGTGATTGTTGTGCATGTTTAACAGCCACCATGCGTATTTCAAACAAGAGGCCCAGGGGCCACATCGCTCACCTGAGGAACAATAGCCTTAACTCTGATCAAATTAGCATTACAGTATCAAAATCAAAATATCTTGACAACTAAGTACAGTAGATATTGCTCAAAAAATTTTAAAATATCTGCCGATTTTTATCCACATATTTTTATGGTAAATACCAATCCCCTTTTGTTGTTGTACCTGTAAAATTTTTCTCTATTCCTATATAACCCCCCCCCCCCCATTCTTTGTGGCCCAACTTTTCTCTAGGGAATCATGGTTTCATCAAACTTTAATCTGCACAACCCATGCTTTCACACAAGTTACTGCTCTTTGGACTGAAAATTTTCGAAAATATTTTTAAAGATTTTCTCTATATATTCCTATGTAAAAATTCATCTCCCCATTTTGGCCCCGCCCTACCCCTGGGGACCATGATTTAAACAAACTTGAATCTACACTATCTGAGGATGCTTTCACTCCAATTTGAGCTTTTTTGGACTAATAGTTTTTGAGAAGAAGATTTTTAAAAGATTTTCTCTATATATTCCTATGTAAAAATTCATCCCCCATTGTCGCTCCACCCTACCCCTGGGGACCATGATTTAAACAAATGAATCTACACTATCTAAGGATGCTTCCACTCCAATTTGAGCTTTCTTGGCCTAATAGTGTTTAAGAAGAGGATTTTTATACATTTTCTCGATATATTTCTATGTAAAAATTCATCCCCCATTGTGGCCCCACCCTACCCCTTGGGACCATGATTTAAACAAACTTGAATCGAATCTACACTATCTGAGGATGCTTTCACTCCAATTTGAGCTTTTCTGGCCTAATTGTTTTTGAGAAGAAGATTTTTAAAGATTTTCTCTACATATTTCTCGGTAAAAATTCATCTCCCATTGTGGCCCCACTCTACCCTCTGGGGACCATGATTTAAACAAACTTGAATCTACACTATCTGAGGATGCTTCCGCTATAATTTGAACTTTTCTGGTCAAATAGTTTTTGAGAAGAGGATTTTTTATAAATTTTCTCTCTATATTTCTATGTAAAAATTCATCCTCCATTGTGGCCCCACCCTACCCCCCGGGGGCCATGATTTAAACAAACTTGAATCTACACTATCTGAGGATGCTTTCACTCCAATTTGAGCTTTCCTGGCCTAATAGTTTTTAAGAAGAAGATTTTTAAAGATTTTCTCTATATATTCCTATGTAAAAATTCATCCCCCCATTGTGGCCCCACCCTACCCCCGGGGACCATGATTTGAACAAACTTGAATCTACACTTCCTAAGGATGCTTCCATACAATTTGAGCTTTTCTTGCCTTATAGTTTTTGAGAAGAAGATTTTTGAAAAATACCTACAAATTTTCAATAATTCTAAATTATCTCCCCTTTAGAGAGAGTGTGGCCCTTTATTTGAACAAACTTGAATCCCCTTCACCCAGTGATGCTTTGTGCCAAGTTTGGTTGAAATCTGCCAAGTGGTTCTGGAGAAGAAGATGAAAATGTGAAAAGTTTACAACGCCAACAACGCTAACGACGACAGACAACGGACAGATTTTGATCAGAAAAGCTCACTTGAGCTTTCAGCTCAGGTGAGCTAAAAGGCGTGCTACATTTCACAATCGTTAGATGCATTGTCTCGCATGATATTAATTAAGAACAGCCCGCAGACCGCCAATGGAAGGACATACGACCAGATGTGACCGAGGCTTAAGCCGTCTCATAACAGGAGTTTATCGCAAAAAGATCGAATCAACCATCAAATTAAACCTAGCAGAAGCGTTCCACTTCAGATCCGACCAGTGCAGTCAAATGCCGGTCGTGTCTTATAATCGTTAAGTAAGAAAAAAGCATTTCATACAACTTGTGTCAAATAGAAGGTATTCTATCAGAGTACTATAATAAAATCAAATACATGCAGATGGATTTTACCTTTATCGCCCCATCGTGACAAATATATGAAAAACAACATATTTGTTTTTAAAGTTATAAATAAAAAAACCAACATAAATTAAACAATGCAATACATATTCATACAATATAGAAATTTCAAATAACACATCTATTTGAAACAGATTAAAGAAAACATTTGGAATTTTTATTTACAGGTAAAGTAGAGAAAACAATATCAGGATTGTATCGTTAATACATATCAGTAAAATTTCAACAAACCATGGGTATTTACAAAATTTGAATTACTGGAAATAAATACATAATCACATGCAATATATGTTAAAGAAAACAATTGTACAAAAATGGCACTGAATGGAATGTATTTCGGTTTAAATCTGCGGTACAATAAAAAGACTAAAATAATCGCTATCCAACACCATTGACTGTATTGAGTACATGTATTTAGATTTGTGCTTAGGTCCAAACACTGTTTTACTTTAGGATTGCCAGAGTAATTGTATAGGAGAGTTGATTAAAATCAAATCCCAAAAATGATAATTTTTTAATTTGTTTATATCTATTATGTTCACTGCAAAATTATTTCACCTAAATAAACAAAAATACAATGTATTTACAAAACAGTCTTAAGTTTGTTTGTGATATAAATAATTAACCGCTCTGATATTTGTAGCAAAACTTAAATTCAAATAAAACCCGGAAAAAAACCCGTCATACTCTAAGTTCTTTGCTTATCTCTACCTTTAAACAAGAGGCCCATGGGCCACATCGCTCACCTGAGAAACAATAGGTATGATATAATCAGCTTAAGGACGACGAACCCAATTCAAGATTTCGCACCTCTGCGGAGATTCCGCGCATATGCTATGAATATGACTGTCGTAATTACTTATATCAGAATAAGAGAAAATAATAAAATTTTCATTCTACTAATCATAATTTGTGATACCAAAATATTTTTAGATGAAGAAAAATTAAGAAAAAAGAATAAGTCCGAATTTCCTCTGTTTGCGACAAGTCCGTTTTATTTCTACGGTTTATAAATCATAAAATGCACAAAGGCAGTTATAGCCTGATAATCTGGTAGATATTGAATTTATACCTTAACCTTACAATATTTATTTATATAGCAGTTAATGTAACTTCAGGAAATAATTAATTATGTCCTTTTTTCAATGATATTTCTGAAGAAAAATGAACCATGTAGTGAGCTTTGATACAACCCCTCAAAAAATTTAGGTCGATCACCTACTTTTTTTGCTGTTCATCGGTAAGCTAATTGACTTCTTAATATTACAATTTAATTAGAGTAAAAAATCTTTTGCAGAATTTTTGAAATATCAGTTTTTATACCACACCCCAGAAAATCCCATTACTTTCTATTATATCTGAGGATTTTCGTACCCAAATTTTGAAACGTCCCCAGTAAAATAAGGAAGTCGATGATCATGTAATTTTTTTTATTGATTTTCACTCACCATTAGCTGATTAACATTATGTAAAAATTTGAATAAAAAATTAATTGTAGAAATGAATTGGGTCCGCCGTCCTTAATGGGGTCATAATACAAACTATCTGGACCATATAGATCCTGTATGAATAAAATCCATTTTTCCCCCTGGATATTTTTTATGTTTATAATAATTAGTCTCTTTTCTAACAGGATGATTTTATAGTCATCACATGTTGAGTATTGCAGTTCTCAAAAAGATCCTAAAAATTGATTGTTTATATATGGGATATAAACCTACATCAAACCTATTGTGAGGCCGAAGAATTGTACTGGGGCCAAAGTCTTAACAATTATAAAGAATCATCTGGCTGATTAGTTTCTGAGAAGAAGATTTTAAAAGATTTATTCTACATATTCCTATGTAAACCTTTGACCCCGCCATTGTGGCCCAACCCTACCCCCCGGGATTATGATTTTCACAACTTTGAATCTAGACTACTTGCTTCCCCACAAGTCTCAGCTTCCCCGGCTGATTAGTCTTTGAGAAAAAGATTTTTAAAGATTAACTCTATA
Source organism: Magallana ariakensis (assembly GCA_020458035.1). Classification (NCBI taxonomy): domain Eukaryota; kingdom Metazoa; phylum Mollusca; class Bivalvia; order Ostreida; family Ostreidae; genus Magallana; species Magallana ariakensis. The sequence continues at coordinate 49,641,712 of CM035813.1, forward strand.
TATTCTTTTGTAAAACTTCGACCCCCCATTGTGGCCCAATCCTACCCCCGGGGATCAGATTTTCACAACTTTGAATGTACACTACCTGAGGATACTTCCACACAAGTTTTAGCTTTCCCGGCTGATTAGTCTTTGAGAAAAAGATTTTTAAAGATTAACTCTATATATTCTTATGTAAAACTTCGACCCCCCATTGTGGCCCAATCCTACCCCCGGGGATCAGATTTTCACAACTTTGAATGTACACTACCTGAGGATGCTTCCACACAAGTTTTAGCTTTCCCGACTGATTAGTCTTTGAGAAAAAGATTTTTAAAGATTAACTCTATATATTCCTATGTAAACCTTTGACCCCCCCCATTGTGGCCCAACCCTACCCCCGGGGATCGTGATTTTAACAACTTTGAATCTACACTACCTGAGGATGCTTCCACAGAAGTTTCAGCTTTCCTGTCTGATTAGTTTTTGAGAAAAAGATTTTTATAAATTTACTCTATATATTCCTATGTAAAACTTCGACCCCCCCATTGTGGCCCCACCCTACCCCCGGGGATCATAATTGTAACAACTTTGAATCTGCACTACCTGAGGATGCTTTCACACAAGTGTCAGTTTTTCTGGCTAAATGTTTCTTGAGAAGAAGATTTTTGAATGTTACTCAAAATTTTTCAATAATTTCTAATTATCTCCCCTTGAAAAAGAGCTTGGTCCTTAATTTTCCCAACTCTAAATCCCCTTTGCCTAAGGGTGTTTTGTGCCAAGTTTGGTTGAAATTGGCCTAGTGGTTCTGGAGAGATGTTGAAAATGTGAAAAGTTTACAGACAGACGGACAGACGGACGGACAGACAGACGGACGACAGACAAAATGTGATCAGAAAAGCTCACTTGAGCTTTCAGCTCAGGTGAGCTAAAAAGTCTTTCTTTCTGTATTGTCGCACAATACTACAAAGTAGATACACGTAGTAAATAACAATAAACGATTATTGTATACAAAAAATAGGGTTAAAAGTGTATTTAGTGCAAAATTATCCTAATATTTCTTGAAATCAATCAAATGAATTCGTAATGATATTGAAACTCAATCCAACGTGAAATACTTATATTTAATTGACAACAGTGTAACATTCAAACAATGATTTTTTGGTTTTATGTCGTTTTCTGTCGCCTTTTTTTAAGAATGGTATACGGTACTTCCTGCTTAAGGACAGGGACGTCAGGTATACCCCAGACATTTAGTTTTTCTTTCTAAACCTAAAGTATTCGAATTCCTTTTTTAAAACTCTTCCATTAAAAATCATCTTTCTCCTCAAGATCATTAACACTTGCCTGCTCCTCTCGGAAAGAACCATCATCAATGAACTGTGTTTTTTCGATTTTTACCACTCGAGCTGCCATTTTATTTTATCAGGCAAAAAGTTGTAGAATTTTGTGTTTTGGTTTATATCTTATCAGATTGTACGGTACGAGTAATTCAAACGCGCGATTGTACAGGCTCTTTTCATTAGTCAAAAATGGACAAAACTGCTAAATGAGTTACCATTTCCTTCATAATTCATTAAAAATGACAGTTTAAAATATGATTTTTTTACTGTTGTCACCAAGAATTGAAGCCCTGGTACACCATATCAAAGAAAGCTATTGTTATGGAACATCATTGAAGGAATTTATATCTTAAAATTCACAAACCTGAAGGCACCTTTCTATCACTAGTTCCTGAATTCAACAATATATATGACTAAAAATAATAGAATTTTAACCATGTCGTCTTCAAAAAATTATTTTTTTTTTGTTTGACTATTTTTGGCTTTTTTCATGAAGATTTAGGATCACACGTTCTGCTTACCGTGGTACAGGCTTACCAAAAAAACACGATGATGCATGATTTCTAATAAATTGCAGTTTATCCATGCTCGTTAATGGATTCAAATCTTAAATTTCCTTCTTCGACCCAAATCTCACCAAAAACTGTTTCCTCTTTTGGAAAGGATCCATCACCAATATACTGTGTTTTTTCGATTTTTACTAATCGAGCCTCCAGAAGCTGCCATTTATTTGATCAGGCAAAAGCTTGTAGAATGTTGTGTTTTTGTATCTTATCAGATTGTATGGTACAAGTAATTCAAACGCCTGATTGTACAGGCTCTCTAATTCATTTTTTGTACCATAAAGCAGACATTTTGCAAAATATTCTACTTTTGTTTGCGTCTCCCTCACATGCCCAATAACTTCACCAACAATGAATTCGATTTCAGTCAACAGTCAGTCCTCACATTTCTGTAGTAGTAAATTGACTTGGTATTCTTTGGCCAATGGCAAAACCACATCAATGATGCCGTCTGAAAAAAGCATATAGATTCTTAAACTTTTTAAGACTTTTTTTTTGTTCTTATCATACACAAAAATGCTGAAATAAAGATGTCATTGTTGATACCTTTACCCGTAGATTAGTAACAAAACAAGACCATGAAAATCATTGTGATTATAACAGGTGGGATCGATAAATGTAAAATGCTCTGGGAAATAAAATGCAATGATCACTGACACAAATTTCAAAAACATTAACATGTGAAGTTTAATGCAAATCCAATATTAGCATGCAATCGTTCAAGCTGTCACAATAAATTTTAAGTTGTTTATTTTACCCAGCTGTATTGATCCCCAATGTTAGTTTTTAATTTTTGATTTATCTCTTATGGAGACTCATTTTATCGGTTCTGATATTGGTCAATATAAAGGACTCTACCCGGGTCATTCTACCCGTTTTATACATGTAGGCCCTATAAAAACCCAAGAAATGCCACCCTTGCACACAGCACACGGCTTTTCCAGAGACAAGATCTGAACAATATGCTCGCACTCTGCTTCGCAATTTTTGATATTCAAGTAACCCAAGTATCCAAATCTCCAGTTGGGGTAAGTTTGGTTTTATATCTCATCATTTTTTCTTAAGTAAATTACATTGTAGTGTATTTTAACTGCAATGCCCTATGCATTATCGAGCAAATTTCACCAAGCTGAGAAAGGGCGATACACTACTGCGCATGCGTGATATAAGGACCCAAAAGGGGCCGTGTGAAAAGTTACGAGAACCTGATATTGAGGAGTTATCTTTCTTTCGATGTATATGTTAGTGAAATGGTTAATTTATTCATTTCCATAACATGACTTAACTCATATCGAGTAAAGTCGGTTTATTTTACTATGAGATAGGCCAGTATTTGTATATTATAACTAAAGCCGTGTTTTGCTCTTGAATGACACACTGTAAAGCATTGTTTATATCTGTTCGAACGGTATGAAGTGTGCATATTTTTGTGTGAAAAGTATTCACTCTGTTTATTATCAATTATATGACTCGCCATTAGTGTCTTTTTTATAGTGTGTTTATGTTTAAGCTTTATTAATTAAGATAAGGTTGTTGGCTTTAAACGAATTTGAAAAGTATCTTGCACCAGATCTGGACGAGCTGGAGGTTCCGGATTGTCCTACGACCTTGGATGGATGAAAGTCCGACATTGACAAGTTTATCACCGATAGTGGTATCGCATTGACGTGGAAACGGTGTGATGTAGTGGCGTGGATGCGCGGATGCGTGGTGACGCAGCAACATTGACACGCGATGTTGCAGAAATGTAGTGGCGTTGAGGCTTAAAGACGTAGCTAAGCATTGACGTGGATACGGTATGATGTATATGCGTGAATGCACAAAAACGTGGTCACGCATTGACTAATATAAGATGCGATGTGATGCAGTGATGTAGTGGCGGGGATGTGCGGAGACGTGAGGACGCAGCAACATGTACAGGTTGTGATGCAGTGATGTAGTGGCGTGCATGCGGATAAACTTGGTGACGCATTGACGCGGATACGGTATGATGTATATGCGTGAATGCACAAAAGCGTGGTCACGCATTGACTAATATAAGATGCGATGTGATGCAGTGATGTAGTGATGACGCAGAAATATGTACACGTTGTGATGCAGTGATGTAGTGGCGTGCATGCGGATAAACTTGGTGACGCATTGACGTGGATACGGTGTGATGCAGTGGTGTAGTGGCGTGGATGCGCAGAGACGTGGTGACGCAGTGTGTTACAATTACGATGCAGTGATGTAGTGGCGGGGATGTGCGGAGACGTGATGACGCAGAAATATGTACACGTTGTGATGCAGTGATGTAGTGGCGTGCATGCGGATAAACTTGGTGACGCATTGACGTGGATACGGTGTGATGCAGTGGTGTAGTGGCGTGGATGCGCAGAGACGTGATGACGCAGTGTGTTACATTTACGATGCTGTATTTATTAATTTTTAAGATATCCTGTACTTGACCTCTAATTCAAACACTCTCTTTGGTACCCCTAGATTATCTGTTTATATTCAACTGAGTTTAGGTTTTTACTCTCTTTTGGTTGTGTCAAATATGCCTGCCTGCTTGCCTAAACTGTTTTCATAAACAGTAGCAGAAGAAAACGATTTCTCTGGTTTCATTTTTAAATAACTTTAACTTACTTGTTAAACAACCCCGATAAGGAGATAATGGATCGGCCCCTATAACGTTCTTTCTAAGATATCTTAAGAACGGTAACACCTTTCTAAACACTTATTGAACACAATGTCTTTTAAATTTTATGACATTTCATTTGATATCAAGAAAAGGGGACTGGTCCCTAAAATAAGGGACCCAGATGGGTCTTACGTATTTCATCTACAGCCATTTAGTGATGGATATTTTGTAAAACGTTATAGAAGCAAATATGTTTAAAAATTCGTATACCTGATAATATATGTTTTAAAAAATCATTGCCACACCCATTTAGGATGTAATTAGGTATTTTTTATGTTATATCTGAAACTGGCCGGGGGGGGGGGTGGTTAATTCTGAAATTGTATCGATATGTTCGTATCATTAAAAAAATCGGACATTAGACCTATTTGTTACCCGTAAGGAGATCGTATCTAGTTATTTTTTTTTCTTTTAAATTTTGTGCACGCGATTTTTCAGAAACAAATTGAACCAAATTCATTTTTTTATAGGTCATGGGAAGTTATTTGATTTATATGTTTTTGAATGTTTTGTTGTCAATTCCGGTTCCACTTTACGGCCGATGTTGTAATTTTTTATGATCTTTTTTGTGCAGAGCTATTTTCAAAAACTATTAGAGATATGACGATGACATTTTCAGGATAGGTAGACAATAGTTTGAAGTTGTGCACGATATCGTCGTTGTTTAACGCCAGTAGCCATTTCATGGAGCTCGTGAAGGCACGAAAATGGGTACGAATTTTGAATCAAAATATTTTGAACTGTATCTTTTTATCAGTTGAATATTTGTTAAGATATATATTACAAAAGTAGTAACGTATCAAATGTTCTCTCCAATGAAATCAAGAAAAAGTGGCTAGTACTCTTTAATGAGGGTCTAAAAGACTCGTAAAGTCTATAACAAATAACTTTAAAACGATAAAGACTTTTGCAATACATTATAGAAGCGAAGTTGTTGATCTTAACAATATTTGTATTAAAAAATCATCGCCACACCAATTAAGACGTAATTTGAGATATACTAAAGGCCTAAACTTTGACACAATATCAAGAGAAGAACACCTATTTTGGTAAACATTGAAGGAGAGAAAATGCATTAGTAATTCTAATCGATTCCACTAATCGAAACACCAATTTCTGTCTCCATTAAGGATTTACAGGGATAGCCCCTAAAATATTCAATCATTTGTATCTCAAAAATTAACAACATTTTTAGATTGAAGTAACATAAAAAAATGTTAGTATTCGTAAGACCTTTGGAATGAACTTAAGAAAACGGGACTGGTTCCTTTAGTGAGGGGCCAAGAAACTCAAGAATTTTATTATGAATAACGCAAAAACGATCACCATTTTGTATTGCATAATAGAAGCAAAATTGTTGATTGTAAAAATATCTGTTTTAAAAAAATCATTTCCATGCCCTGTTATTACATAATAAGGGATTTTTAGGGGCCAAAGTCCTCAAAGTTTTACGAAATATATCTAGAGAAAAAGACATATTTTGTTAAGCAATGTAGAAGAGATTCCACTGATCAAAACACAAATGTCTCTACCTATTCGGGATCTACAGGGCTGTTTTACATACATTTGTATTTTAAAAACGAACAATACTAGATGGGTTTCTTGTTTTGTTTTATGTTTATGAATTACTTTTACTGTACATACACGTAGAAACAAAAACAAGAATCTCTGAAATCGGTTGTTGTGACACAAGCACCTTATTAAAAAACATAAATGAAAAAAAAAACTGCATAGAATCTTGATTAAAAAGTTTATCATTGAAAATAGAATCGCAAAATTTTTCTGTAACTCAACAGTAGAAGATTAAACTTCAAATAAAAAAGTCCAACATTTAAAATGTGGGTAAATGCATGTGCACTCAAATCCCCGCTGTTTTAAACCTGATATCGATTGAAAGAAGTAATGTTTTACTTTCTGCTGTCATTGTTCATGGACATCGAGTGATTATTCAAATCATTTTCCTGGGTGTAATATTATTTCATCGTAATGTGTACAGTAAATGTTGTATTACATGTGGTCCTTTTAAACCAAATCTTACGTATATAGCAGTCAATGGAGAATATAGATACAAATATAGATATGAATTATATAAATGTATATTAGTGATCACCAAGTACTTGCGAAATACAGCCATTAATTTATAGTTTTCTTGTTTAGGTTTTGAGGTGTGACCTGCTTCTTGATTTGCGTAGTTGCCATCTACGTGTGCAAAATAATGATATTTCCAAAAAATGTAATATGGAGTTAGTATGAGAAGTAGTTTATTAGCTCACCTGAGCTGAAAGCTCAAGTGAGCTTTTCTGATCAAAATCAGTCCGTTGTCTGTCGTCGTTGGCGTTGGCGTTGTAAACTTTTCACATTTTCATCTTCTTCTCCAGAACCACTGGGCAGATTTCAACCAAACTTGGCACAAAGCATCACTGGATGAAGGGGATTCAAGTTTGTTTAAATGCAGGGCCACACCCTCTTTAAAGGGGAGATAATTTAGAATTATTGAAAATTTGTAGGTATTTTTCAAAAATCTTCTTCTCAAAAACTATAAGGCCAGAAAAGCTGTAACTTGTATGGAAGCATCCTCAGGTCGTGTAGATTCAAGTTTGTTCAAATCATGGTCCCCAGGGGTCGGGTGGGGCCACAATGGGGGTATGAATTTTTACATAGGAATATATAGAGAAAATCTTTAAAAATCTTTTTCTTAAAAACTATTAGTCCAGGAAAGCTCAAATTGGAGTGGAAGCATCCTCAGATAGTGTAGATTCAAGTTTGTTCAAATCATGGTCCCCAGGGGTCGGGTGGGGCCACAATGGGGGTATGAATTTTTACATAGGAATATATAGAGAAAATCTTTAAAAATCTTTTTCTTAAAAACTATTAGTCCAAGAAAGCTCAAATTGGAGTGGAAGCATCCTCAGATAGTGTAGATTCAAGTTTGTTCAAATCATGGTCCCCAGGGGTAGGGTGAGGCCACAATAGGGGGATGAATTTTTACATAGAAATATATAGAGTTAATCTTTAAAAATCTTTTTCTCAAAGACTAATCAGTCGGGAAAGCTCAAATTGGAGTGGAAGCATCCTCAGATAGTGTAGATTCAAGTTTGTTCAAATCATGGTCCCCAGGGGTAGGGTGGGGCCACAATAGGGGGATGAATTTTTACATATATAGATACACTCTTTAAAAATCTTCTTCTCCAAAACTATTAGGCCAGAAATGCTCCAATTTGAGCGGAAGCATCCTCAGACAGTGTAGATTCAAGTTTGTTTAAATCATGGTCCCCGGGGGTAGGGTGGGGCCACAATGAGGGATAAATTTTTACATAGGAATATATAGAGAAAATTTATAAAAATCCTCTTCTCAAAAACTATTTGACCAGAAAAGTTCAAATTGTAGCGGAAGCATCCTCAGATAGTGTAGATTCAAGTTTGTTCAAATCATGGTCCCCAGGGGTAGGGTGGGGCCACAATGAGGGATGAATTTATACAAAGGAAATATATATAGAGAGAAAATCTTTAAAAATCTTCTTCTTAAAAACTATTAGGCCAGGAAAGCTCAAATTGGAGTGGAAGCATCCTCAGATGGTGTAGATTAAAGTTTGTTTAAATCATGGTTACCAGGGGTAGGATGGGGTCACAATAGGGGGATGAATTTTTACATAGGAATATATAGAGAAACTCTTTAAAAATCTTGTTCTCCAAAACTAATAGGCCAGAAATGCTCCAATTTGAGCGGAGGCATCCTCAGATAGTGTAGATTCAAGTTTGTTTAAATCATGGTCCCCAGGGGTAGGGTCGGGCCACAATGAGGGATGAATTTTTACATAGGAATATATAGAGAAAATTTATAAAAATCCTCTTCTCAAAAACTATTTGACCAGAAAAGTTCAAATTGGAGCGGAAGCATCCTCAGATAGTGTAGATTCAAGTTTGTTTAAATCATGGTCCCCGGGGGTAGGGTGGGGCCACAATGAGGGATGAATTTTTACAAAGGAATATATATAGAGAGAAAATCTTTAAAAATATTCTTCTTAAAAACTATTAGGCCAGGAAAGCTCGAATTGGAGTGGATGCATCCTCAGATAGTGTAGATTCAATTTTGGTTAAATCATGGTCCCCAGGGGTAGGGTGGGGCCAAAATTGGGGATGAATTTTTACATAGGAATATATAGAGAAAATCTTTAAAAATCTTCTTCTCAAAAACTATTAGTCCAAAAAAGCTCAAATTGGAGTGGAAGCATCTACAGATAGTGTAGTTTTAAGTTTGTTTAAATCATGGTCCCCAGGGGTAGGGCGGGGCAGCAAAGGGGAGATGAATTTTTACATAGGAATATATAGAGAAAATCTTTAAAAATATTCTCGGAAAGTTTTCAGTCCAAAAAGCAGTAAGTTGTGTGAAAGCACGGGTTGTGCAGATTAAAGTTTGATGAAACCATGATTCCCTAGAGAAAAGTTGGGCCACAAAGGGGGGGGGGGGGTTATATAGGAATAGAGAAAATTCTTACAGGTACAACAACAAAAGGGGCTTGGTATTTACCATAAAAATATGTGGATAAAAATCGGCATATATTTTAAATTTTTTGAGCAATATCTACTGTACTTAGTTGTCAATATATCTTGATTTTGATACTGTAATGCTAATTTAATCAGAGTTAAGGCTATTGTTCCTCAGGTGAGCAATGTGGCCCCTGGGCCTCTTGTTGATCTAGGTTTTAAGTAGTAAAACGAAACTAAAAGCAGATGTCTATAATATACTAATAAATATGTAGCATATTAACTCAATATTATATTTAACGTTGGCCCAACTTCATAGGGACTTTATCCCCCCCCCCCCCAAAAAAAACCAACTGAATAAGGTCATCTTCTCATCATGTCCTTGTTAACTGAAGAAATTTCAAAGGCAGAATAACAGCAACAAATATGCTTAAATCAGAATACAAAGGGCAATCATTGATTGACCTTATTAGCTTTGTTTTGTTTTTTGGTGTTTTTTTTTGGTTTTTTTTTTTTACCTTTAATGGATGAAAATGTATCTATTCAATCCTTAATATTTTATGATGTTGTATAACATAGATATTTTTTAAAAAAAAAGTCATTATCCGTAAAGGCTTAACAAATACTTGTTTAAGACGATGCATTATGATTCTATATCAACATGTAAAAATACAATTTTGACGTTAGGATAGGATATTGAAAATCTGTTATATTATGCACAAATTAACTGTTGAATGTTTTCATCAAAAACGGTTGATACAAAACTTTATTTTTATATCTTTTAAATCTTACTGTTAAAACAAAATGTTATTTTCATGCTAGGACATGAAGTGGCGCTTGTTAATAAGATTCGAGTAGCTGCTATATAAAGGTAATTTCGCATTTGTTATTCCTACTCTTTTGAGATGTGCCTTAAAAAGATATTAGTAGCTCATGTAATGTTTTTCTTTTATTAACTGTTATAAACATAGACAATTTATGACAAACTAGAATTATTTGATACCACAATTATTGACCTTTTGTCATTAATATAAACATTTACAATAAAATGCATTTTAATTTTGCCTGCATGTAAATGCAAACATTTGAATTAAATTTTAGTACCATTTCTTACCATTTAGCTTAACATATTCCAGAGGACAGACACATCGAAGGAAAACAACAAATTCTTCATAAGATTTATCAGGAAGACTTATTTCACCCTGTTTTTCCTTTCCATTTGAGGCCAGCATTTTTCGGAAAACTGGAGAAGCTTGCATTAGTACTCCCTGAGACAGATGTAATCTTTTGTCGTCAACCACGAGAACGACATCAGTTGTTTCTTCGTCATAAGCAAAACACTCGAGTCCATTGGATTTGATGGGAGTTTTCTGCATTTTTAAGGTAGGTTCCATTTCATTAGCAGTCGCTATTTTATCGCTGACACAGTGTTTTAGAAATAAAGCTGCATTTACTGCACTTAAAGGTATATTGATCGTTAAATGCATGATCCTTGCTTTTTTTCCTCACGTTCTTGCATACAAAACGTAGATAAGAAATCAGACGGTATTATTCGTATTTTTATCTAGCTATTTATAAATGTTTTTTTACATGAGAAATAACAGTCAAACAATCATTTAAAAACTTTAAAAAAACTTTAAAAATGAAAAGGGAATGAACAGATAAAAAACGATTAGCATTCATTAGTGGTCAAAAAAGAAATAGTGGAATGTTAAAGTTTTTCCTTCTTTTTTTGAGTTAAATGAACCGTTGATCCAAAGCAGCTCCCTGCGGTTGTCTTTCCTTCCAAAAGTCGAGTAGATATAAGTATTTCTCCGAGGGAAAAGAATACTCTATAAAAAAAATTTTTTTTTACCTCTATACAAAGGTTTCTCCTCACGTGATTGTAAAGAGTTTAGAAAAAAAAATGTTCATGGAATGCCGATCGGGATTTATATCAATTTTACTTCTATCTCAGACTGAATATCTTCTTTGCGTCTGCTCACAGTATGCATTGCCGATATTCAATTTTATCTTGCAACTACCCGTTGCATTGATCGAAGAAAGTTTACCAAATAGACCAAAGCTATATTTGGTCAATACCCTAATATAACCTATGCGTAAAAACGAATAAAAATCAAGCAACGTCTTATTTATGGAGTGATTTGTTTCCAATCTGATCCAATTATGTGTATTGCCTAAATACTGTTTTCCTTAAAGTGGAATAGGACGGATGCAAACAGTTCGTAGTTAAGGTGTGGACCGATGCTAAATTAATATCAGACATATCTCAATATATATTCCTCCTTAAAACTAAAACATTAAAATTGGTACAATGGGATAAATCATTCATAAGACGGACAAAATATATCATAAAATTCTTCTGTTTCAATGCTTATGTTTACACTTTAAAATAGGATAACTTTACATGCACAATTTTCAGCATTTTAAATACCACGGACGGAAAGATTAAAATAAGTTGACAGTTTCAACCTATGTTTCTCTATGTATTTAAACCCCGATATATCGGACCCCCAAACTTGCACAAATAAGGTTTACTCGATCTTCCCTAAAGAGATAACAAAGTTATTTGATTGTAAAAGTTCTTTTATCTCTCTCTTACAATCAAATAAAAAAAAAACGATATAAGTGAGTCTTCAAAATGAAACGGTAAAGTGTCATACTTCAACTTTACATGTATCAGTCTGATATCTTCAATTTTAATTTAAATGCACTACAGTTAAAATCAAATTCTCCAACGCAACCTTAGGTATTCGAGTGGAAACGTTAACTTTCCGTATGATGAGAGTTTATGTATATATCGGTCTAACAGGTACCATAAACGTTTTAAATTAGAGTACTAGTGTACAATACTTTGCGGAAAGTGATTTTTCAACAAGTTAGCTTGGATTGATTGGAATTAGCGTTTTTCTGAACGCACACAGTAAATGCATATACATGTATATGCATGCTGTTTTAATAAATTTGTATTTAAGTTAGTAGAGGCCGCTTTCCGACAAAAAAGCAAAAAAGAATACAAAGTAAGTGATATGCGTTTTGGTCCAGTCATTGATATCGTGAATTTAAATTCACCCGCACGATTATGAAGAATTGATTTTGCATTTATTATGCAATATTATAGCAACAATCATATAATCAAAAAATTTTTTTAACTATCTCGGGATATTTTATTGTCGCTCTAAATTATTTCATAAAAGTCCTTTATGTTAAAACCCCTTCTTAACTTATCAAGACAACATTGATGCTTGTTTGTTTCCATTTCATAAAGACAGTAACACCTCTTGATTGTTAAAATATTGTCATTTATTTAAAAATGACGCAAAAATTATAGAACATATAAACCTAAACAAAAGTGGCTGGAAGATCCACAAACATTGGACTAGAAAACAAATTGGAGAGTATAGAACAAAAGGGGTCTCCCAGCCGCAAAATTGCTAAAACTAGTTCACATGCTAAAAAACTACCATAAATGAAATACAATGGAAACGAAAGTGGTGCATAAAAAATGGTGGCTGGATGGGGAGGTTGGAGGTGTCTTGAACGATCAACAATATCTGTGCAGCTACCCCTAGCATAAACAAAGAATGTAAAAATAACCCAGAGTGTGCGGCTTTCTGATTGGCTGATCGGTGATAGAATTTGCATACGGTAATGGAAAATCTTTAAGACCAGATAAAAAAGGTGATGTACAACAATAAAAAAAATTATGCAAGTCCCCATAAATGTTACACAAATATAATAACATTGTATGTAATTTAAAACATAAGATATAACAATTAACAAATCAAGGATAAACATAAATTGCTTTATTTACAAAATAAACCCTATTTTATAACAAAGGTAACTTTGATAACGGTTCGGTCATGTACAGTGTATTTTGGAATAAACAAATATAATTATACTGCGTAATTTATTAGACATTTATGCATTGTAAGGATTATTTGATATTTTTAGCTTGTTTCATGAAAAAAAAAATAATAGCTCATTTTAATCAAAAATAAATATTACGTTTCCTTCCTTTGTTTCATAGCATCATATTATTTGTCTGTTTGAACCGGAATTATGTTCATTTTCAAAAATAAATAATACATTTCCTTCCTTTCTTTCATAGCGTATAATTTGTCTCATCGAATTGGAATTATGTTCAATTCTAACTAGACTTCGTGTTTTGTTTAAAATAATTTAAAACTTTACATCATTTTATGCTGGTCAAAACCATTCGAACGTAAAGAATTCATTTCAGATGGCGTTTATACATGTCACACAGATGATTGAAAAAAAGAGGCAAACAGTAGCTCCACATGACTTTTGGAGATGTGCACGTGAAAAACAAATTAAGCACAAGAGCGACGATTCTCTTGTTTTTGACAATTGTTTAACTGAAACTGTATCAAGTATCTCTTCTAGTGATCAAGTCAGTGATAAGCGGAACGAGGATACTAATATAGACAAAGGATTCGAACATGATAATAATTTGATGAAAGACCTGGAAAAAGACTCGGGCAATATTGTAAGAAGTGAAAACATCTCTCGTGATGATATGGACGCGACAGATTATTTTGACAGTGAGGATGAATACTGGGATAGTCTCAGAAACAAAGACATCCAAGAAGACTTATGTCCACATTGTCGTTTCTACCATCTGCAGCAGAGCGTCAATGATTTCGTCCCACATGCAGGTAAGTCTTATTTCATTGGATTGTCATAACATTATATTTGTTGCTTTTCAAAAGTTATATAACAAAATATTATAACACGTAATGAATTAATGAATTTTTTAAAAGTTGTTTATGTACTAATTTTTTTAACAACATGCAAAATGCTTTAAATTGTAGAAAAGATGTAGTTAGGACACGTATTTTTTGTATGTTAAGGTCATAACCAGGAAGCGTTTGATATGTCTCCAGGATTTACACCAGCTGTTCAAAAGTTTGCGGAAGAAAACAATTTTGAAATACACGAAGTGTATGGAGATAAAAACTGTCTGTTTCGCGCAGTTGCAGATCAGTTCATGATCAATGGATGTCCTGGGCACTCGGAAGTGTCGTTACGCGATGCAGCTATTGAGTAAGAATCTGAAAAAAAGGCAAAAAGGCCATGTGTTCGCGCTAAAACTCCTTGTATTTTTGAGATTCTGATAGTTTTAGATTTTATATTACAAAATATTAAATGTATTTACATCTGAATGGGTATTAAGTAAGCATAATTCAAAGTTAATTACATTTTTGCGAGTCAAAAATACGATTCGTAAAATTTCTCATGAAAATTAACAAATAAGACCATTGGCTAGTGACGAAGATGAGTTAAATTAGGACTGTCACGGGGAATCTGCGTAGGAACCAATAATAATTGTCTTTCACCAAAAAATATCCCTTGAAACTGATTGGTTTTGATTAAATTGTATGAGGTGTCTCTTCTTCTGAATAATTAATTCACATTTACGTTAGAACAATTTTATGGTAGAAAAAAGCAAGAACTTCAATAAATTGGTGAAGGGCTGTGATTTTACACAAAATATTGACTTTGCTAAAGTTATGCCAATTGTTAGGCCGTATAGCATGTGCTTTACTTCAAATATTATATCTTTTTCAGCCTCTTGAGATTAGATCCTTCAAAATATGGAGTAAATGAATCAACTTTTGTATTAGGAGAGTCATGGGAGGAATATATCCAAAAAATGGATAAAACCAAGCAATGGAGCGTTAATACGATTTTGCAGGCACTGGCGGACGTTTTCCTTCTGAAGATCAGTATTTTCAATTTCGTTCACAGCGATATAAGACCTTCCAACATTACTATAAAATCATCTGAGAGAGTTGTACCAAAGCTTTTCCACATTTTCCTTGGACACGTTGGGGACTTTCATACGTTTAGCCTACGTCCTTTGCAGTGGACAGCAGAATTGCCTTACAGTAAATGTGTTTTCTTGTTTATTTTCATCTCACCTTTTGTTAATATAAAGCTTAACAGCTTCTCTGATTAACATTTGTCCGTCCTCTCTGAGTATAAATAGGAAGACAGAATCTGATAGAAAGATAGATACTTTTAAGTCTTTGTATATTTTATTCATCAGTTAAAAATAAACTGATTGTTGTATAAAATGTGAAATTAAGATCTATATTTAAAGGGGCATGGTCACGATTTTGGTCAAACTCTATTTTTCTGTTTTTATTTTTTATAATGCTTTGGGAATGCATTTCTAATGATGAAATTCAATTTGAGAGTCAGTCGTTGAGTTATAAGCAAGATACAAGGCTCTCAATTCTTTGTCATGTAAACAAGGCTCGTGCCCTGTTTTTGTTTACATTGGTTCAATATACCTGTAAAAAATCTTTTTCAAGCTTATTTGTCTTTCTTTTTATTCATTTTAAGCACAAATAAACAGTTCCTAACGTTTACTACATTCATTTTAGGTCTAAAACTGGAATTTTCACTTCAACATTCAAGATGTAAACAAAGGCTTTGTTTACATAGCAAAGAATTGTAAGCTCTGTAACTCGCTTATTACTCAACGAATGACACTCAGATTTTGGTTGCCTATTTAAAATGCCTTACTGAAGCATTGTAAACATTAAAATCGTAAAAATAATTTTTGACAAAAATCGTGACCATGCCCCTTTAAGGGAATATTTGATATCGTAGTCTTGATAGTCCTTTGTTTGAATAATGATTTAACTTCCCATCCCTTTTGAATAAAGGCGATGAAACAATTTTAGTTTATATTACGTCAACTGGAAACGTAAGGAATTATAAAGATATATATTTATGTTCTCCAATGAAAATTACAAATTTACTGACGCTAATTTGTTGCACAAATTAGGTTTTATTCTATTTCCTAATCTTATTTCCTTTATCCAAAAAGTCACACAAACACCAAAAGAGATGGATAAAATTGTCATTTATTATAAATGGCGACAGGAAATTATAATATTAAAAAATCAGTAAAGTAGAGATCACGCTTACACAATAAATTATTATAAAACCATATTACATTGATCTCCCCAGTGTATTAAATTACATTAAAATTAAAACAACCCGGTATCAATATGATAACAATATGCAAAAACGGTGGCAGACAAATGCAGCCAGAAGATGAATATTTTTTTTATCGTTGAAAAAGTATGTACAAATAAATAAATCTATGAATTACATACCACACACAAAAATACAGAATTTATACAGAGGTGGAATAAATGTCAGGGGTTGTTGGAGGGCAAAAACTGAAGAAGAAAAAAACCCAATCCAAACAAAAAGTGACATACAATGATCAACTCTCTATCTCTCTCTCTCTCTCTCTCTCTCTCTCTCTCTCTCTCTGATCGGCTGCTAAAAGTATCCCCCTTCCAACAGTTCAGTTAAAACCTTGACGAAATCACAATACGGATGAAAACGGTTTTTACATGTTAATCATAAGTCCACCATTTTTAACAAAGACATATCAATTGAATTCTCTTACGTCAGCAGGGTCCTACAATCAATGCTTGGGGTCGTTTTCAATTAACCTTAGCAGCTGAATGTTAGTTTATAACTGACAATAAATCAGATGACCGCTTTCATATATCTATATGCATGCTATCGATGATTCAATTATTCGTTTTAATGTTTAAGGTTTTTGATAAACCTTTCATGAAAACCCTCAAGTCAAACGCTACTGATAGCATAATATAAGTATATAATTACATGCATTCTTCTCGCTGTACTTTGTAAAATTTTACTGAAATCCCACACATGTTTTGAAGATATGTGTTGAATTTTAAACGTTATTAAACCAGATTTATCGTTTTCTGTTCTCTACTTTTAAAAAGATGTTTTTTGTTTCAAGCATTGCTTACAGACTCTGTTCCTGAAAATCCCATGTCCATTTAGAAAATTTAACACCCAGTTGAAGATACATAATTGTAACCTGCACTTGGTGCTTTTCAGAACCCAGTCGAGTTTATAGAAAAAGGAAAACTGATTTTAATAAGACTCAGAAAAAAAGACACAGAAGTTTGCAAATAGTTAAACTTTATCTAATTTAATTTGTACAACATTTAATTAATTTTTCTTTCAGAAGCTCAAATATTTCGAATGTTGGTGACATGTACGGACAAAAATCTCGACGAAAGAAGAAAACTTGTAGACAGAAAGTTGGCGTTTATATCTCAAGGACATATTCCGGAATCTCAACTGTCAGAGCATGTTCAGTTTGTCTTGCATTGTATTTCTCTTGAAGATAGAGGAAAACAAGGGCAGCCTTTTGAGAAAACTCATTTTGAATTGATATTCAAGTCATACAGTGGAAGTGATTTAGAGCTAGAAGAATCAATTGGTATGTATACAGACAGTCTAATGAAAATTAGCTGATTATTTTATTCTTTATGCTGATTATTTTATTCTTTATTGTAGCGCTATCATTGTTTTTTTTTTACCATTTTTCTTATATTACAGAAATTCGAAATACATTGGTTGGCAATCATTCACAGTTTGACCCTTTGTCAGGAATACCCTTACCGTACTTGAGTTTTGTTCTAAAACTTATTTTTCCATTCAATCTTTTTGATGGTCAATATTCCAGATACCCCCTGCTGGAAATTGGTGAAGTACTTTTTCACTTTCTTGGTTCTTTTGCGGACCAAAGTTCATTCACTCTGAGAGACATAAGTCGAACTAAAAAGATTTTTAGATTGCAATTAATTAGGGAGAGAACGAAACCCAGGAACAGGGTTGTTGTGATTAAACGAAACAAAAGGGCGATATTTGTCAATGACTCAATCAGAGAATGTACCGACCAAGATCATGTTATTATTGATTCAACCGATTCCCACCCTGGATACTGCAAACTTAGACTATCACCATCGTTTTCAAGTGACACTGAGGTTAACGTTTTCCAAACTGGTGCAAACAGATATCTCAAGGCTTTTAGAATTACTGACAGATTACGCACACAATTAGAAGCGGTACACATAGGAAAAGTTGAATGTATTGGAGTGCCTTGCTACACATTTCCATTTTTTCAACGTTGGGAAGAAAGTAAAGTAGATCATTTCCCTTCGAGGGAAGTTATTACTTCGATAGTCAAAGAAGGCTGTACATTGATTCCTAAAGCCCATCCAAAAAGCATGTGTCAGGATATTGAATGGCAATTCAATTTCTCAATGGGGGAACACTTGCTATTTAAGAGTCTAACCGTTGCTCAAAAGCACGGCTATTTTGTTCTTAAGGTATTACTAGACAGTATGGTACACCATGTGCCGTTTAAAACAAAACATTTAAAGTCAGTGTTTCTAATGGCATGTGAGAAACTGCCTTCGGGAGCATGGGAGACAAACATCAGTGGATGTGTACTATATATGCTGGGCTCATTGCTCTCTTGCTTAAAGGCTAAATATCTGCCAAACTATTTTATACCAGAAAACAATCTTATTGACTGTCACAGAGATGAAGACATTAACACATTATGTGTTATTGTCGAATACATTCGTCTTTTCCCTGCAAGTGTCATTCAAATTGTAGCAGAGAAACATGGATACACATTTGGACCAAATCTGATCAAAAACGTTTTGTCAAAGATGCGATATTTCACCGACGGACAGATGCAAAGAGCATTTAATGAAATGTTTGGACCTCTTACAATTGCTACAGCAAAGATATTGGCAAAAATAGGTCTTTACGATATTTCTTTTGATATTCTAGAGGAACTGTTTGAGCAAAGTCTGTTGATTCCACAGACAGGGTTTAGACAACCATCTTTAAGCTTTTTCGATCTTTTTATATCGGCCATGATGGAAATGAAACAAAAAACATCCCGAGTCATTTTAGCACGAACATTTGATATAAAGATGGGATCGAATGTATCAGAAATGGTTTTGGAAAAAAAAACGGGAGCGCTTCAAACTTACTTGCCATGGATAATCAACAATACAATAGGTTGGATCGAAGTTTCAAATGAAACCACTGGTGACCTAACAATAATAGCAAGTTTCCTGTATGATTTCAGTAAAAGGGAATATGGGAGGCAAAATACATTGCTTGCCGAGCTTTCTATAACAATAGCAATCCAGTGTATCCATGAAGTACTGAAACAAAATAATTTTGAAGGGGACAAAATTAAAAATATTGGTTCAGAAACAGATGTAGAGGCACGAAATCGAATGTTAAAGAGAAAACTTATTTTGTTTTACATGCATGTTTATAGAATTTCAGTGTTTAATCATTTATTGCATCCCTTAATCGATCACATGGACGAAATTGAAAAACTTTGCAAAGAATTTCCGGAAATGACGAAAGCGGTCGGATTTATGTTTTTGTTTTTGGGCCAACAAGAAAAAAGCCAGGAGTATGCTCAAAAGTTTTATCATTTATATGGAACAGGTAAGCACAGTTTACGTGTTCGTAATTCTCATGCTTATAAGTACATGGAATAGGTATGGAAAAAGCTTTATGAAATCATTATGGTTCTTATGGTAACAATTTTAACTGTATTTGGCTTTTTGTAACAGATAACGAGAAATAAGATAAACTTTATAAATATCATCTTTATCATTAGTTAAGAAAACTTACATTGATGTTGGAAAATTTACATAGCATATTTGTTTATTTTAAACATTTTTTGGAAACCGCGATCGCTGAAAAAATTTCAAAATATTGTTGAACAATTACATCGTCATTTTCTTCAATAGATATAACGTTTAACTATCCGGAGTTGGAGCTTTGACCCTATGGAATATAGTCAGAGGACGGGTGTTGCAGTGTTAATATCAGTTGTGTGGCGTTGTTGCATTCAAATGCATTTAAAATACACCCCTAGTTTGAACACAACATATTTTTAAAAATTTGTTTCTTATGTACATGTACATGAATGTGAGCCTTTCAAGTCAATATGATTATATAATTTATTCTATTGATTTAATGTCATTTTCCATTTTGAAACTGTGTAAAAAAAAAATGATTTGTCTTTTTTTTGTACATGTAAATATAATTTAGATTTATCTTCCTTGTGTAATTTCAATTATTTAAATGAATTAAGGATGAATGACATAATTCGTTTTGCGCAGATATATCGAATTCTCAATATTTCGTCACAATCATTAAAACTCAATGAAAAATCGCTTATGACGCAATATTTAGCTGTTCAGCGTCATCAATACACCCTTTAATATTGCATGTAGTTGGCGACCTTGCTATTATCTAACATGCTGAAATACGCTTTTCAACATTATTTAACATGCACAAATTTTGTTAGGAGATGTCAAAGTTCTGAAGTAAGTTTAATCTTAGCTCACGACATTTATAAACATCTACATAGATTATTTAACAGAGTTTGAGCCAGTGAAAAATTCATTTACATTACGATCTGCATCAATACTCTAAAAAAATATAGTAAAACCGTCCTTGTGCCTAAGTTTTGAAGTCTTTTTATTTAATAAAAATGTACAACAAACTCTAATAGTTCTTTTATAAGTGCTTTCATAAATCAATTTCGAAATGATGTACAAAGCTATTTTCTTAGAGTTTGCGCAGTACTTTTCATGAACAATTAGAAAAATTACGTCACATCGTACTTTGACATGTGCCCCCGTAAAAACAAATTCGATGACATGGTCATTTTTAAAATGATATTAAACAAAATCATCATATAAGTATTATATTTCAATTTGAATAGATAATCCATGCAGATTGTTTTAAGATTTTTTTTTCTCTTACAAGAACGCTTTTCCTCATTATGTTCAATTGAAAAAAAGGAATGCACAGTAAAGTAGCTCTATTTAAAGTAAACATGTTATTTTTCCCTGAAAATTTCCTTGGTAGTAACCATCCGAAAGATATAACTCTATTCTCGAGAACTTAACCTCTATATCAATGCACATGGAACGTACACTGTTTCTTTTTTTAGGTCACCTGAGTGACCTTTTGCTATCTGTTTTCGTCCGTCGTCGTGCGTTAACAGTTTTAACTTTTTAACTTCTTCTTGAAAACTACAAGGCCAATTGTTACCATTTTTAGTGTGAAGCATCTCTATAGTAAAAGAAGAATCTTAATTGTGAAATTCGTGGCTCTACCATCCCCGGGTTGCCACAGGCAGGGCCAAATATGCTCAAAATAGCCAAATTTTCAAAAATCTTCTTCTCTAATCCCACACATGTGAGGAAAAAACTGAATGCATCCTTATAATGTCCATAAATCCCTCTACCAAAATTGTAAAATTAATGGCCCCTGGGTCATGGGTGGGGCCAATATGGCCATATAGTAAAAATCTTTATATCTTAGAAAATCTTCTCTACTTCCATATATATTTGTTAAAACGAAATACATGGTTATGATGTCCATGAAGCCCTCTACCAAATTTTGAAATTCATGGCCCCTGGATCAGAGGTTCAGGCTTTAGGGTGGGGCTAAGATAGCCACATAGTGAAAATGTATTAAATCTTACAAAATCTTCTTATTTACTCCCTCACATGTGGGCAACAAACTGAATGCATGGTTGTGATGCCCACTTACTCCTCTACCTTAATTGTAAAATTCATGGACCTTGAATCAGGGGTTCAGGACCTAGGGGGTGGCGCAATATGACCATATAGTGTTAATGCATATAATGCTTAAAATTTCTTCTCTACTCTCATACATCTGTAACAAAAACTGACTTCATAATTATTTTAACTAGAAAGTCCTCTACTAAAATTTTAAATTTTATGTCCCCTGGAGTATGGGTTTTGACTCTAGGGCAGGGCCAAAATAGATGTATAGTGTTAAATGCATATAGTGTTTAAAAATTTTCTTCTCTACTTCCACACACCTGTAAGGAAAACTGAATTCATGATTTTGGAGACCAGGAAGCCCTCTACCAAAATTTTAAATTTCATGTCCCCCAAAGTAGGGGTTCTGACTCTACGGCGGGGCCAAAACACTCATAGAGTGTAAAGGGTAGGAGGTTCTTAATGCAGGATGTGGCCAAAATGATAATTTTGTGTTAATCTATATTTATAATGTTTAAAAAACGTCTACTGACACATGTAAGGCAAGGGTTATAGCTGGTAGGGGGTATATATTTGTCTTATTTTTTCAATCTTCTCAGGAATTTCTATGAAAGAAATTAGTAAATTCACAAATATAGAAAAGAATAAGAATGCAGCTTTCTATGAAAGTTAAGAGATTGTGAAAGCATTTGGAAAGAGTTCAAGGGAGGGGGTAACAGTTAATGGAGTTATCTTCCCTTGCTTCTTTATAATGGAGTTGTCTTCCTTTGATTGTTCATATTAATTTTTGAATGTTATGTAATTATAAAGAAGTTGTATGATAAAAGGGTTATGCAAGTAATTTCATCATTTGAAACAAGAACAGTTTTTGAACTTTCTAATTAAACAAATAGACCTGTTAATAGTAAATTAAAGTAATAATTGGCCTACTAAAATCACTGATACATGTTAAATGATTTTGGTATAAATGCCAGATGGTGAAAAATTATTAATGAAGGTTGAATATTCAAAAGCTGGAACAGGAGAAGTGAGTAACTCATGATGGCTGTTATCGTTTGTTTGTTTAAATGCCCTCAGTGAGAGTTTCTGTTTGCCCCTTGGGATGGGGGATGGGAGGTTGTTTTAGATAAAATATGTATAATAATTTAAAATTGTTTTTACTCCAGAATGAAAATTAATTAAACGCATATATGAGACTCCTCAACAAGTTTGTGTATGGGTTTTATGCTACTCAGGTGACCGTTAAGGCCTATTGGCCTCTTGTTTAAATCAAAGTACTGAAAGTACTGTAAGACGGTGGCGTCGTTTGAATGTGGCATATTACATGTATGATAATTATTGTCGTCGAAAACCCGCGGCCAGTATCGCATACATGTACTAATGCTTAACGCTTACATGCACAACTGGTCGTGAGTTTCCTACATGGATAACTATGTGGAAATCGTAGTTGTGTAATCTCAATTTACACTTTACAAAAGCTATGTCTCTTGGCCGTCGTCTTTGGGGGAAAGTCCGTAGATTTATTTCAGTAGCCTTTGTAGTATAGAAGTTTGCATATATATATTTGTATTTATATCGTTTGACAATAAATCCGTTTTTGGTATGCATTTTGTTTGCCCCAGAATGCCTCATTCAATATGTGGGTTGCCACCACATAGTGAATGAATAAATAAAATTCAAAGCGATTTTATCACTATACGCCCAAATATTTGATTGTATAAAGAAGAGACATTTGTGGGGTTTTTTCTTTAGACCTTTGGGTTGACCCCGCAAAGGGGAACAACTTTTGAAAAGTGAGGATTGGACTATTGTGCTTTAAAGGTATTGTAGATTTTTCAAAGTAACGAGAACAAATAAGGCTTTGGTATGATAAAATACTTGCCAGGTTTTTACTAACTATTTAAGCATACATGTATGTTTATTTTCCCTCTCGACAGCATTTTCCCTCAATTTCTTCACAGGGAAAAAGTTGCAGTCTCGTGGGCCAACACACTTACTTTAATTTGTCTTCATAGCCAGTTAATACATGTAGGTGTATAGAAAACGGAATGAGTTTACAAGAACATGTTTGATAAAACTGGAAAATGCTTTTGGAATGCACGTCATCATGAAACCGCAGAGTCAATCAATATTTTATCTTCGACTTCGAGTGGTTTATTTCCATTAGCTCACAACAAAAGTGAATGAAAATTTGAAAAGAAAAATCATACAATATTCAGTTGCGGCAGTTTCATTAACCAACGTTTTAAAGTACATTTGTACTATTGTATTTAGCTGTAGATTAATTCAAATCATTTGAATGAATTCGGGATAGCCACATGTATAATTATTTTATTGCTTCTCAATACACTTTAAAACGCATAATTTACTTGCTACATTTAACTTTTCTAGTATAAATACAACAAATATTTATTAATTATTCACCAAAACATTTGCTTTACATAAGGTCATAATCAGTTACACATATTTGTTTAATCCTGCATTTAATATGCGAGATTTTGAAGAATCTTTTTTATATTTTCATTTTAAAAAACTCTGTGTAATGTCAGGAGTTTTGCACTAATATGTATAATTTTTACAAGGTCTTCAAATTTGCATCCGATTTGATTTTTTGCAGTAAAACAATACTGTTAATGGGACATGTTGGGACATGTCCATAATATAATAATAGCCTACAAGCAAAGGACTTTTCATTATAAAGTTTGACCTATGACCTCTAGATCATTTGTGTACAAAGGTATGTCTTCTTTATCAAAAAAGAATTCAAAAGATATGGACCCTGAATAAAACTGTTTATAATTATACATGTTTATTTCCAAAGCCGTGTGTTGCTTGACCTTTCCTCCATCCCATAAAATTAATGGCAATATTGGTAAACTATTCCGCACCAGATTTAAGCAAAATGAGCAAAGAAATAAATAATGTTTTCAGGGATCTTTTCAATTTTTCCAGGTCACGAATAAAATAGTAGTGGTAAAATGAAATCTAATGTTTTAACAGGATAAATCAGTTTTTAAAACACAAAACAAACAAAATCCAAGTTGAACGCACGTTTTTCTGAGCCGTACATCTGTGTATATTTTCATTTTATTCGTTGCATGTACTAGACAATAGATCTAGGGTTCGCAAATCTCGGCAATATTTCCGAAAAGCTACAGTTTAGTAGCTCAGTAGAATACTACAGTCATCTATGAAACACATTCTAGCATTGCGTTGAGTGATGACACTATCTAACCGGTGTGTATTTCAATTGCGATTCGCAACAAGATTCTGATTAACGCATTTATATAGACCCACCCATTTAAAAAAGCATGTTGAGAACATGATGCTACCACACGGAAACAAATGCTGAAGAAAGCTCATAATAAAGTTGTACTCGCGAGTTAAAAATTACAGAGTTTATTTGAGAACAAACGGGGCGATGTTTACGTACATGTAACAGTAAAAAAAAAAGCAAGGACGGGCGCATATGGAGAAAAGTCACAGATCGTACCTCGCTCATCGTATTACGTTGTTCAGTTTACTGTGAAAAAATTCGTCAGAAACTGTTTAGTGAACAAATATATTTTACATTACCTTTCACAATGTACCATACATGTATATGGAATATCGCATGAGTTGAACCGATTGTTTTTCCTCACAAAAAGCTAGCGCTTGCTGCAAAATGGAGATTCACGGGTTTACACGCCGTGAAATCCATAAGACGTTTTACAGCATATATCTTCGATTCCTTACAACAAATCTGTACTGAAAATTTTTGAAACATCGTCACCAGGTCCGTAAAATGACGAAGTGCGGTGTGTTTATATACATATAAAACTGTGTGTGAAATGGCGACTCGATTTGCACGTGAGTTTTACAATCCGAGGTCGATGAGCGTGTTAGAGAGAAAGTCATTGTAGAGCGTCAACATCAGTAGTAATTATTGTCTGATGAATATTGAGGTGCATGTAACAAAATTAATGATTCTACAGACTGAGGGGGTTATAAAATAAGGTTGATCACAGATCAGTCCAAAATTGAACATGTTTGTATAGTAAATTTCAAGTTTTTTGCATGTTTGAAAACACATGCACACTTGTAGAAGAAAATGTGCCATCGATCGGTTGAAGTTCAATAAAATGTAATTTATGTAATATTCATTGTCAGTATATGTTGTGAATTCTTTGGAATAAGCTACAACAAAATAAATACTGCCTCAACTTGAATTGATGCGTTGAAAATGATTGATCATGAATTTATCGATGAAGCATAATTGCTGAAAAATGAAATGGCAAACCCGTTTAAATAGTGTGTTTCTGACAATTGTTTACACCATAAAAAAAGACATGATTATTGTGAGAACTCTTGGTCAATTATCGCAGTGATATAATTTTTGGAGTCCTGATACTGAGTTAAACTTCACATCTGGCAGTTGGTGCATAAGTTATCAATACCGCGTAAGCAGACAGGGAAACGGCTCATTAAAAATAAGACACAATTTCATAAATTATTTAAATGTATGTACAAAATAATTTGCAGCTATAATGCTTAAAATATCTAATAAGATGTAAATTAGTTCTCAAACTGATATCGACAATCGGTAAAACATCGCCAGTAACTCTGCATACCTAACAGAGTTATCGTTCCTAATCCGCTAGGGTCCCCGTGAGAAATACCCTTCCGGCCAGGACGATAGCAATAGACAGTGGCTATTTATAGCCACCGTCTAAAAATGGGTCTCTGTATAACAAGTATACGTATTAAGTTATCTTGGGAATTCCGAGAATCGGTTAACATTAGAATACCATGTACCTTACGCGTTATTTCACCAACTTAAATACAATGTACAGCTTGTTTAACTTTTGTTTCGTTTTGGAGTTTTTATCCAGCATATACTTGAGCGAGTGTAACGAATTAAGCTTTCACCTGAACTTTCCATATGACTTTTAGAACTTTAACATTACAATTTACAATACAAATTAAGTACAATATACGTTCGTGAAAGTTGGGTAGTATTTTAGTAGAATGCCGAGTGGCATCCTACCGGGCTAAACAAAACTTCTTGATAAAAACTCCATGCTTAAAATATCATAGTAAACATTTCAGGGAAACTTCACGTTAAAAAACCTCATGCTTAAAAGTTCATGGTGAAATTACCTTAACGCCTGTATCTATACTTATAAATTAAGAGATTTTGCCAATAAACTACGAAATGCCTGCACCAGAGCAACAGCTTACATCTTCGCTATGTCATCACGTGTGAGTTGATGTCCGTAAGCTATAATCGAATTTTACCTGATAAGTAATTATTGAGAAATAAATTAAAAACCTACTTTCATTTTCGATAATCCAGCCCGAAATAGCAAAAATTAGAGTAAGGTGGTGGACACGCTTTGGCGTATCCAAGTCAGTAGGAATTTGCATCGAAGCACATGCTTGCAATGAAATAATATTGAATGATTACGTAAAGAGTGAATATATTTACTATGAACTAATATTTAGGATATACATAGAAATTAGAATATGACAAGTATTGAATAAATAAAATGAACCAATTCGTTTCTTGAATGCACGATTTTAGTTTTGATGGATAGAACTTTCCAGAACGTGGTAACCAAGATCGCGAGCTGACTAATTATCGTCATTGCGGAAAGTGTAGGGCGAGTTAATCATTAAACAGGTACCTTAGATCTGACAACGTTGATTTTAATATATGCAAAAAATGTTTATATACTAACGTTTTTAAAATACATATATACAATTTTATACCACTACAGATTGGCAGTAAACCTTGTACATTTATTTGTAAACTAAGAACAGATTGTGTTAACAATTCTACATTTGTATAGATCATGTCTGCATAAAACGGGGAAGTTGAATAGGTGGACGTTAGGGATGACGTTCATTTTTTCTGAAATTCTTATTTGGGACAGTGATTGTAATATTTTCCAGTAAGCTGCACTAAAAGGAATAAAGGCCATCTACATGTACATGAATCATTGTTTCATATTATTTTATGAAGTAGCTTGCGCGGGATACTATATATCTAGTATACCTAATTCCAATACTCTACCACACGCGTTCATATGCTTTCAACATTTTATAAGAGTAAGCACGTAAGTTATTCCTCTTAATTGTGGGAGGAAAGTCCATGAAATATTAAAATAAACAACAACAACAAAAAAACCAACAAAAATAATGCTCAACAGAAAAATAACTTGCACACAAGGGGCAGAGATATGCCACCATACTCAACAGAGTTTATAACCAATATAATAATACTATGTTACTAATATAGTTTTATAAAATGGAAACTGTTGAAATGGTCGATCTAATGTTTGTTAATTTTTATCACACATCAAATAAAATTAAGAACGTACAAGCCGCTTACTGCTAAGTTTGAATTTTCCTTTGGGCAAGTGACAAGCGTAAGAAGAAATCAGTCAGTTTTCCCCGATCTTCAGCTCTCAAGATGTTGAAAAGGTTTTGTGTAGTAAATACAAGACCTAGACTTTTCAGATTCCATAATCTCATTTCATACCATCCTCTCAAAGTGTGTATCATATCCCACTCTAAAAAAGTAAAAATAACCTGTAAATCAGGGAAGAAAGGCATTTTGTTATCAACCACAAAGAGTGGTCTATCTACATGTGTAGCTTAGTTCTACAGATAATGTTAGTACATGCAGTACACTATAAACCTCTGTATGATGTTTTAATAAAAGAATGGTACATGTATATTATTGAAAATTACAGTGCCACTTATTAGGGTATATATGTATTTAAGAGAATTGAAAGCAAAAGGAAAATACATTCGATGGCTTGTGATATTATTTACTGTGCAGTAAGATTCGTTAAAACTGGAATATGAAACTGGGCATAACCATGCAAGGAGACGAGATCGTGGAGGAAAATAGTTGATATGTCGACAAATAATAGTATGTATGTGCGACTTTTGTAAATGTTGAGGTAACGAAAAAGCCAGTGAGTTACTGATATATCTGCCGCTTGGAATAGCCTACGCCGAAGGAGTTGATCGATGCACTACTCATAGCTTTGCTTTACGATGCTTATTCTGATGACCGATCATGTACATGTACATGTATTAATTTTAAACTAATTGTTACCAAATTTGAACAGCAGTGCTACCGTGAAAGTGTATATGCCTATATGTTCGTTATTATTCCTGAAATTGGAACAGCAGCCTCGCCGGAAATACTGATCGTTGATCTCAAGCAGACGAAATCGTGATACGACGCTTGATTTTCTATTTAGTGAATTAAATAATATGTATTGTTTTTTTTAAAGGTTAAACGTTTAATGTTTTATATTTATAAAGTTGTATTTTGTTTGCTGACAATTAATCAGGCACAACTTTATATTTTGTTGACAGTGTTTATTTTGGAAATTCCCATTCTATAAATAGTGTTAACGATCTCCGATCCTCAGCTAAGTTCGATAACTCTAAATTATCCGGATTTCTTTTATTCGTACCATAAATCTGACCTTTATACAGACAATTTTAATTTAGTATTCTACTGCTAGTAAAACCGTTAGTCATAGAACTATATGCTTGGTGTAGTGGATCCACGGAGCTCTCCCAATTATATACATCTTGGTATAGAGTTCGAGCCATCGGTGCATCGAATTTTTTTTTTTAACTCAACTTGTTTCTTTTTTCCATTATATCCATCGTAGGTAAATTTGCAGTAACTTTGTAAAATGCATGGGTACCCTCTAAAACTTTCATTTTATATCATTTCATTTATAAAGGTTGAAAGAAAAATATCACTTATGATGAAAAAAAAATTGAGGCTGAGGATCGGAGAACCTTAAATCAAAACAGTTGAGAAGAGTAGCTCCGGCAAAAATGGTATTGATGCAGGTATCAAAGAAATTTTTCGACCAATCAGAAGCGCCAATTTCTTATCAAACTAACAAATATTAAATGATAGCTTAATCTCTAATCATATTAGAATGGTGTATGGTATCAAAGACCATTAAATATTCTTTTTTATTATTGAAGTTCAAGACATTATTCATTTTAGATGTTTTTTTGAAATACGTTTGACGTTATTATAATAACATTACATAAAGTTAACCTTTTATTTATGAATATTTGTGATTTGATCTTTCAATCAACCCCCTTTTGTAGTTAGCATTAAAAAAATAATTAATAAAACAAATCTAGAGAACGTAATCCGCGCAGATATAAAATGCGTTTTTTTTTAGAATAAGCCGATTCAGATTTTTAGGATGTCTGCTATCATTTTGAACCTGATATTGATGTGGTTGCTATCTCAATGCCTTGCTCGTGATCCATGCATGCATGACTATTCAAAACTTGTTCACATCATACCGAGTTTTCCGATGTCATGTTCATCTGCTAGTGTAGTCACTCTGACAGAATGTTGCTCTATAGCCAGCGGATCGAAGTCTGTCAGGTTCTTTTTCAACAAAGAGGAACATCTCTGCTATTGGAGCTGTGTTTTTCTCTCAAATGGCACGTGTGACAACCTTTGTATTTTGCCGTGGATTGCGTATGGTTTGTAATGATTTTTTTCTTGCTTAAATGAGCGTGATTTACAAGTAGTAGTTATTATGTTTTGATGTGTTTTTTCATTTGATTAGTTTTATTAAAAATCATCGTTTTAGGGAGTAGGGGGGTTTCGCTTGTGAATTTTGTTTGATTAAATTGCAAATTGTAAAGAATATCTCCAAGTATTAATAATATCAAAATATCATTGTACTGATTTTAATCTCATTCTATTTTATAATTACTTAATTTTTAAGTTATTCTTTAAATTTTGAAAAATGTATATCTTTTTATTACTGTAATACCTTGTCATGTCCTATAGGTTTCAAGTTTTTCTAGTAGCCTTCTGTGAATGAATCTCTTCTGCAAAGGGGGCATTAAACATATGCTTACATGCGCTTTAGGAATGAATACTAAGTAATTAGCAGCACAATACCTTAAAGGACTACATGTGGTATTATAAATTTCTCGTTCCCAAAATTAAAGTTATATAGAGTTCTTTAATCAATGAAAGTGCTGGGACATTAAATTCAAATCCTTTACATACGAACGATTGTCTTAAAACTTGCATCAATTTTTTATGTTAAGGGGGAGGAATGGGGAGTGTATATGGGTTTCTTTTATGTTTGTTGTTTTATTTGGTTTTGATATTAGGTATTAGATTAATTGTTTTGCTTTTGATTACAAACTTGATATAGACAGAAAGCTAAAATGGAACTCATGATGATTAATTGATTTTTTCAGTTACATTTGCATTAACTTTCAATTTGTTTGCTCTTTTCTTTATGATATCTATTTGTGCTTAATAATGAAAATCTTTCATTCACCAGAAGTAAAATGGAGAGAGAACTCTGCTTTGAGAAAACCAACTACAGGATCTTCTGTATACGGAGGCAATAATGATTACTGGGATCCTCATTATGCAACAGATGGTTTAGTCCAAAATGGCGGTGCACAGATCTTTCACTCAGTTTTCGAACAATTTCCTTGGATCAGGATTGATTTGTTAGAAACTTTATCAATATCCTTTATTCGTATTTATAACAGAAGAGATGCCGTTCATGTAGGTATGATAGTAATGAATTACTTGTTTTTATGCCGATTCTAATTATTCCTATCATAAATATTTTGATGAAATTTCTTGCATTTAGTTTAACTTTTATATCACCTATTGTTTTTAGAACAAAATGATATTTATTTACCAGCCCGATTACCTATGAGGTAGTTTCGAAAGTTATCAATTTAAGATGGAACCCAACGAAATTTGTTGAAAATGTGGTAAAATGTCACACCCCCCCCCCCATATGTTTTGTTTATGTGCCTCAGGGATTTTTTTCTTTTAATTATGAGGGTTGTTCGGAAATTATTGAGACATTTACTCTTACTCCCTTGACAAAAAAAAACAAAACAAAAAACCATAGAAATTTCACTTATAAATTAACTAGGACACCATTTATAAATTTCCAATCAATGACATCATTAGATCATTCCTGGTAAGTTGACAACCTTGCTTATGCCCAGTGACCCGGCGCAACCCTAAACTGATTGCAACGTCATTTTAACGCGCTTCCTTGCTCCTATGTTTAACAAAAACAAACGGAAAACATGAATTATTCTTCATTTCTCATCCATTTTGTTCATTTCGCCCATTCATGACTTTTTTGTGAAATAATCGACTTATTTCTATCCAAAAGTCAAATTTCTGTAAAACGTCTGTTAAAGTCATTCTGAACATACTTAAGAACTATTGACTTCAGTTTTTGTTTAAAAAGTAGTAGGTATTTAGTCCCTTTATTTTTAATTCTAGTTAAAAAGTAAGTAAAAAATCCGATTAAATGAAGCTATTGACTCCTTTATATTAAATAATTTTTGTATAGGCAATTACTTGGCCTGTGGCCTGTAAAGGTCTTCCGTGTTCCCGACCAATATTCGCTGCGCCGTCTTGACGTTTACTATTAATTGTTGGTCCACCGACACTTAGTAAGTAATTGTTTAAGTTTAATTAATCTCCGAGTTTATTACTGCACCGGGTACCCCGACCACGGACTTGTTTATATACCGTCGTAAACAAAATATTAAAGATTATTTAATATTACTTTGTTTAATTATTTGTTTAGGTTTCTTCAAAATGTATGCCAATTTTCACCAATATTTGTTACTTAATAGAAAGAAACACATTTGTGTTGTTTCAATAATTTCCAAAAAACCCTCGTATATGACAACTATTATAAATAGGCACCAAATGGTGAATTAAAAAAAATTGTTGACCTTGTGGTTTGGTCCAGGAATTATATCAAAGTTAGTTTTTAAAATTTGGCGTATTGCGGAATGTATTTGGTTATTTTTTTTAAAACGAATTAATACCTTTGATCTAAATGCTCTGTCAATTAATTTTTTTATTTAAAAACCCCCATCACCGCCTCGAATAAAAGAGCAAGTTATATCTTTTTTTTACGACTTTATGGATAGTTGACAATACCACGAAGCGATGACGCGTAAGCGTCATTTTAGCATTTCACCCTATCAAGGTCATTTAAAATTTCTCAACTCATCAACGTTACATACAATGTTATAACTTGAAAACATGAAAATAAAAGGATGCGCAAAGTCATGCACACTCGAACTGTACACGGCCTCTTTAAGATTTAATGTAACTTGTGAACAAAATTACAATTACAAATTTTTTGATAACATTAAGGATTCTCCACCCTTGACGTTTTTATTGTTTAATCCATGTAATTTTTTTTTAATTTAAAGATTAATATGTAATCATTCAATCTGAGCTTAAATATTAGTATGTTGCAAATATTTTGTTCATGCTGTAGGAGCTAACACAGGTACACTATCATGGCAATTATAGTGACAAATGCTCTCCAATCAAACATCACATTTTTTAAAACTAATTTCTATATAATAAAGCAATTGTTTAAATAAATTAATTGCAATCCTTTATTTTATGTATTTCAACATTTTAAGGCCATTTAAACTTGCCAGTATGAAAGCTATCACATTTACAGTGCATCTTGATACAATTTTCAACCATGAATAAGTACAGTTGAGCAACATAAAACTTTTATAACTTTTGAAATAATGGTTCAAACTCACTGAAAATTGGTACATTTGTAATTCATTATATATCCTATCGTAATTTCTAAAGAAATGTTTATCTTGCCAGGTAAAAAATAATGAATTGTAGTCTCTGTCAAGTTTGCCTATGTACAGTTTTATCAGTTTTTCTTTGAATTCAGCAATTTCAACTCAAACTACTCTCTATAAATTGTTAAACATTAGTGTCATTCACTTTACATCGCTTAAAATGTGTTAAACACCAGTATAGATCAAGAAATATTGGCAAAACCATGCATCACATAACACTAATATTATAACCGATAACGGTAAAATATTCCGGAATGCTCACAATGACGTCATGCGACAATCGAAAGACCTTAAAAGATTACAAATAACGGTAAAATCTCTAAAATTTAAAAATTTTAAATTGGCATTTAAAAAAGTGTTTTGCAAAGATTTAAACACCAAAAAGTAAAGTAATAATTAAATTATATTTGTTCCAAACAGGGCAACGCTTTCATGACGTTGCTGTTGAAGTGACAAGCAACAGCGATTACGTACAACGTGGCTTCTACAAGGGACCTGCAGCGACTGGTGAGGTAGTGGACATCCTTTGTGATTACCCCACCATTGCTCGCTTCGTCCGACTAAGAATAATAGCAGGATCTGAAAACAGTCTAAATATTGCAGAACTCGAAATATATACAACTTGATTGAATTACTTCTGCTTAGAAATGTTTATTAAAATCATACGTTTCATTCTTTAATATTTATTATAATACAGGATCGTTGATGATTTGTGGTATATGATTTTTATCCGAGTTGTGTGTTATCTAGCCCCTAGCCTTGTCGAGGAGGTATACATCACACATTAGAGAAGTTGAGATTTAAAACGTGTACCTGTACATGTACGTGTAGACGACACTCTACAAGTTTAGAGAACGTGTAGAGACCTTGTCGTCACGAAAACTGATGATGTAATGTGCAAAAAATTCAGGTGATTCCCCTAGTCCACGCACATGTACCCGTAAACGTTTGAAATATCAACCTCTCTATTGAGTTAAATAAAATCGCAAATAATGAAAAAAATCTTTTTATCACATGTTTTTACCAAACTTCAATCTTTTATATCAACATTAGATGTGTGAGCGGCACAACACATGCATTTTACAGCGAGATGTCACCAATTTGTATTTTTTTTTTCAAATCAAACAATTCGAAAGACATTGGTGAATCCATAAACCATTATTCAAAAATTGTTACCAGGAAAAAAACTGAAAATTTTAAAATGTGTATGTGGTTTTATTTTTAAGTCTATATAAATTCTATATACATGTGATTTTTAAAATTCTTTTTACATGTGTAAGCGTAGAAGACCGACTTGGTTTTTTTGCGAAAAAGTACAACAAAAAATGATATTTAAAGGAGTCATCCTAAGATATCAAAATGTACACCAATTTGTTATTCATCTGGAACATTACAAACGTAGATTTGTACAGTAAATTGATTAAATAAACATTAGATTAGAATATATCAGTGCAAAAAATGTCTAAGGCGTAAAATGTTTACTTTTATTCTATGTCAATTCCTTATAACGTACTACTATAAAGCTTAATTTTATCATAACGTTATTAAAGCACTAAGGCGAAAACCTACCAAATGACGAAACAATTCTTTAAAAAAATCCTTCGCAACACTATTAAGATGTACAATGAAAATATCAATGGATGGTTCATAAGACGATGCATCTATTATTACAAAATATTCATGTAAAGTTATTTTTTCTATGATATAAATTTGATATTAAAAGAAAAAAGCATAGTAAATGCTACTTTGTATGACACTAAGTGTGGTTTCCTGAATTGGCAGTCACCTGATAGGTGTTGATAATTCTCCGAAAGGAGGTCACAAACAACAAATTTCAATATTGCAAGGGCAAAGACATATTTGAATTGAAAATTTAAATGATAATTAAATTCTACCTATCTAATAGATTCTGAAAAGTGCTGTTGCTTTGTAAAGAGTTCATCTTTGAATATAATAACCACAAAGAAATGAGCTCCGGTTGATATATATATATATATATATATATATATATATATATATATATATATATATATATGTGTGTGTGTGTGTGTGTGTGTGTGTGTGTGTGTGCAAAAACAGGGAGTTCACCATTTGAAGTATGTCAAATTTTATTCAAAAATATCAAGAAAAAAGGAAATACTAAAAAAAAACCCTTTAAATTTTAGCTTTTAACTGGTACAGGGCTAGTACATAAAATCAATGAACGTTGTGAAAGTTACTTAGAAATAACGTTGTCATTTCAAATATAAAAATATCCATCTGTAAGCTTTATAAAATTCTAATGTCAAAACTAGGTCGTTTCACGGGATCGCTAAGATTTCTGTCTTGTCATGTATAGATGATTACAATCGTTTATTGCAAGAAAAGGAGGGGTAAATATTTAGTGGAAATACACAGGTATATATTAATTTCTGAATGTTGCTTTTACTAAAATTATTAGGAATAAACATTAATTGATTGGAAGGGACGACCGCAAACCACGGCCAATATGTACGATCATCTCCCATCTGACAAAGGTTGCATCAGACAATAATGTTTCGTAGGTTTTTAAAAAAAATTACCAATGCCAGTCGGAGATCTAGATTGACCTTTGATGTGACGTTTTATCATCCAATCGCAGTTTACACAAAACATGTTGTTTACTGCTGATGCTTTAACAGCGCACTGCAAAATTATAACAGGTTAAAACAAGACGTAAAAGATGACACGTAAATATTCAGCTTTACAAAACTGTATGTGCTCAAGCAGCCACGTGCACGGGTAAGAGAGAGCTATAGAACTCCAGACCGTGGCTTGAAACGATGGGACAGTGCGTTCATAAGGGAGAAGACTATCATATGTTTGATGGTGTGTCTTATCTTTTGACCTTATGTTTAATGAAATATGTCTTGAATTCAGTAAATGGACAAAACAATTTATGCCAAAGAAAAAAGAAAAAAAACTTCGCCCATCATCAAAGAGTGTATGACTATTGTTTAATAGTTTTGTAAAGTAGGAGAACTCGTATCCTAAAGATACCTCTTCTCATCGAACAAGAGGTTAACCCGTAACTTCTGGAAAAAGGATTTAACCTTAAGTTCGATTGTTTTTTAAACTGGTGGATTTTTCTACTGACTAAGATTAATCAGAAAACTGTCTTGGGGTATAATGATAATTATATAATTATACACTAGCTTGCGTCCCTTGATCTTAAACACTTCACAGCCCTATTGTGAATGATTTTGATGATATATCTTTTACCTATTTTTTAAATATTTTATAAACAGTAAGAAAATTTGAAATTTCATTATCAATATCACTTTTAAGAAACTTCTAATAAATAGTATTAAAAAATTCGTAGTTAAGATATGCCCGCGAATATGAATTAAAAATCAATTCATAACAGATTGATATTCATGTATGATCAAATTGATAAACAACCGCCACAATTACAGTTGACGTTGTATCATATTTATGACTGTTTAGTTTACATGGAACGGACAGGTATAAATTTAACTATGTGCATAAATAGTGTATTCATACGCTGTGGTTAGTTCTACATTCCGTTTATTGCGAAGGAAACCGTGTAGTAATTGCAAACAGGAAAAGAAATATGAACAATTTGAAATTAATCTTATTGATGATGGATGCTTTCTTGATAATTGTAGCTCAGCAATGGTACTAATTGAAATCAAAATCTGGCTTTACAGTCTATAATTTTAGAAAGCAGCAAGTCGATAGTTTGTGATCATGTGCAGCGATTGGGCGTGCGGCAAAATGTGTAACATATTATTTAATGTTGATGAATACCTATGTTTATGGAATTGTAATTTAAAAAAAAATGTCACTGGCTGTTGAAAATCATGAATGGCGTAAATACGGTAAGTTCTGACAGTTAACATTTTTTTCATTAAACATTAACCTTTTAATTACTTCAGTAATCAGTTCTTTCTTTGATAATTGATTGAGTTTTGGATTATTAGATATACCCAGTACATAATAGAACACCAAAATAAAATGTTTGGTTGTTAAAACTATAGATGCATGTGTAAAATACCCATATTTTTTCTTATTTTTAATTCGGGGATAAGATAGGAAGAACGAATCAAAATTATACACTCTTTCTGAAAATCAAAAAATGTGTTTTGTTTCATTATTTGAGAGCAGGGGTTGTAATGTCCATTTTATAGAATGTGCATCTCTAGCTAGCCCATCGAAATCTGTCTTTAGGGAATATGGGACACCTGTCGGTATTATTATAGATAAAAGTACATTAAAATCAAAATACTTTCATCGGTTTGGACCTTTAAAATATACAACATTTGACAAATAATAGGTGTACTCATGACTTACAGATTCGTAAAAAAAAAACCGCTACAACCCTTGGCGCTAAGCTGTTATGTAACTATTTTGGAAAAGAAAAGAAAACATTTATAAAATTATACTTTGTTTTGTTTCTTTCAATAGGACGGACGTCACAAAATGGATGTGTCCCATACCACCTTATTGAAGAAATCACAAAAAAAAAAATTCTTTACCATTTAAGCTGTGTTATCTCTCAAATGACAAATGTTCCAAAAATTGCATTTTGCAATCGATTGAATATAGTCTGTAAAGAATATTTTATTCTTGTATAATCATGACATAACTATTAGCCAGCATGTTTGTAGTTGATTTAATAGTTGATTTTTTTAAAAATTCAAATCTATAATTCGGCGAATTTTTGTTTGTGCTAATTCTAAAAAAAAAAGAAAAACCTCTACTTGTATTCATTATAAATTTTTGGGAAAAGTTGATGTGTATTTGTTTGCTTTTTGATTAATTTGATTTTGATGTGCTAGACGTGATGTTTTGCATTTAATAACAAACTCCACATAAATAGAATGCGAAAGTGGAATTGACAATGCTAAAGTATTAATTTCTTCTGATATGTCAATCTTATCTATTACATAATAAACCTTTGCATTACAGTCAACTGAATGAAAACTGAAAGGTCTTGACAGGTGACTGAATGGCAGAGCTATGGCTATTTAATAATTCTTAATTTACTTTTCAGTCATCTTTCAGTTATCTGAATGGAAGAGCTTTTTCCTGTGATTTAAGAAATTCTTTTTTTACCAGAGGTGATATGGAAGAAGAACTCCGCTTTGGGAAAACCAACTATAAGATCTTCGTATATGGAAACAATCAGAGTAACTGGGACCCACAATATGCGACAGATGGTTTAGTCCAAAAGAACGATACAGAAATATTTCTTTCAACTTTTCAACAATTTCCTTGGATCAGGATCGATTTGTTAGAAACTCTACCAATATTATTTATTCGTGTATTTAACAGAGATGGTTAAGGTATGATATTTATTAGTTCAAACATTACTCGATTTGATATTAAAGATTTAATGTAACCTTTCAACAACAAAAATACAGAGTGGAATGTTCAATCTTTTAAAAGAATACCCATGATGGTAAAATCTAAAATAAAAATTTTAGGATGAATCTCTGTCATTTTTCAACGCTTTTCACCGCTGCGACCCGTGATCGATCCCCGTGATGGACAGTGGTTGTATGTAAATGGGTATGGTGGTCGCCCGCTTGGTCACGTGGGTTATCTTCGGGCACTCCGGCTTACTTTTACATCAATGACCCCCTCGCGCTCACATCCGTGCCAACGAAAGATATTAATATAAGTTTTATAATTTGTTTATCAATCGTTGTGAAAAAAAATAATGTTCAGTATCAGTCAGTAGACTAAACGGTGACTTAAAGATGACATAATGGCTATGTCATTCGGTCAACCTATACAGATCTTGCAGTTAACAGTCCACTGAATGTCACAGCTTCATTCCGTGAAAACCGTTTGACATTATAAATAGTGTCGGTATAGTCACAAATTTCTTTAAATGATAATTAATGTTTCTTCAAAACAGGGTATCGATTTCATGACGTTGCTGTTGAAGGATTACGTACTACGTGGGTTTTACCTGCAGCTAATGGTGAAGTAGTGGATATCATGTGTGACTACCCAACCATTGCTCGCAACGTCCGACTAAGAATTACAGAAGGATCTGATAATTGTCTCAATATTTCGGAACTCGAAATATATACACCTTGATTTAATTACTTATTTCATACGACATACGTCTACTTCATCCTTCATCAAAAGGGAAAAGTGAACACTTGAAGAGAACAAAGACTTTCATAAAACATTTCGACTTTTGATCATCCTACGTTTTACACACATACTTTGTAAATGAAAATGCAACAAGCACATCTATTTCACTTACCATCAAGTTGAATCTATTTGGGAATATACTTTCTGAAATGTTAAATTAAATTTATTTATTTCTAAATTTATCTTTGTAGTATTAGAAATGTTTTGACTGAAATTCAACTAGTCATCATCAACCAATAAATCCAGATTATAGAAAA
The DNA here is from genome assembly GCA_020458035.1 of Magallana ariakensis. Classification (NCBI taxonomy): domain Eukaryota; kingdom Metazoa; phylum Mollusca; class Bivalvia; order Ostreida; family Ostreidae; genus Magallana; species Magallana ariakensis. The sequence continues at coordinate 49,681,300 of CM035813.1, forward strand.
GGTGTAATATTCCAGGAAATTCTTCTTCTTTTTTGAATGCAATATAAACATTAATTTATATTTATATTTATAACAAAATAAATTTAAAAACCTAACTGATTTTGTTACTTATGTGCATAAAACAACGGTTGCCAAGGTTATGATAAAATGGCAAATTTTGACTTCTTTGAAGCCATATAGGAAAATATGTCGGCGAATATAAAATTATTTGCTAGTATCTGCTATCTAAGATAATAATTGAAATTTTCAGTATTATAAATTTTCAAATGAAAAAACAAAGTGGTGCATTGTATTTCATGATTTTGAATTTTGAAGTTAAATAATGTACTAGAGGTGTTTGTAATAAAAAGGAGATATACTTCCTATATATATATATATATATATATATATATATATATATATATATATATATATATATATATATATATATATATATATATATTAAAGCACTAAAAGTGGCCAAGGACACGAACAATTGATATTGTTCGTGTCGTCGGCCATTTTCGTGCTTTATATATACAGTTTACTTGCTTAGCATCCTTGTATTCAGGGCAATATGTACCATTATATATTTAGTGTATCTTATTATACGGGTGCAAATATACCACCGGTATAATTACATGTATCCGACGCAGTACGTGTTATTTGTAAGCCAGAAAACTTGCTCAAGTTGTTTTATGCTACATTGTCTATATTTTCCATCTTTTTCTATTTTTTGTTTCATGAATATGTACATGTACCAATAAACTCCTTTAAGAAATCTAAACATCGGTTACTGTGTTTTTGAGAAAGGATATTATAAGAATACCTTTTTATGCCTCCGTTTGGGTTCATACGGTAACAACAAAAACCGCAATGCAGAAAAAATAAATTTTTGATTTTTTCTTAATAAAATTTAGTTTACGGCTTAAAAAAATATTTTACCTACAATTTTTAGGTGTATCTGATGGGTAATTTGTTTACAATCCAGTCTAAGTATCAGTGAGTTTAGATTCTACCTGTTTTGTGTTTGTAATTCTGGGATTTTATAATTCTACGTTATTCGAATATCTTATCATTTAATCAAATTTATATCCTTTAATCAATATTCAAGAACCTATTTTCGTAAAAAAATAGATGAACAATATGCACGAATATTTCATAATTATGTCAGCTAAAATCTCTCCATCAGTTATACATTTAATGCATTTCGATATAATTATTTGATTTTTTTTTTCAATTAGATTTTAAAAAGCAGGGTCCAGCCAAGTGTAATACGGCGTTTGTCGTTTTTTTTTTCACCAATGCGTTGTTAGAAAGTTACTTACAGAAAAAATTATCTTTTGATTTTTTCCTATAGATATCTTAAAAAGAAATCGTGATAAAAAAAAACACCGCAAGGGTTAAATGCAAACACTTTAAAAATTAAACACTGCCATTTTATGACACAAAATCTTGCGTCCCCATCCTTGATAATTACATTGTTAGTATATTTTAATCATCTAATTTGACTTCAAAGATTATTAGAGAGTGGGGGAGTGGGATGTAACGGAAAATATAGGTAACAGTACATTTAAATGATTGTGCATCTGTCCAAGACGAGCCGCCGCCTCTTTTGTATTGTGGGAAAGTCACAGAAACATGCATGAATCAAACTGGTGCTGTTTTCTTAGAGACATCCAAATTTCATCTGGACGGGTCAGTAAGACATACTTGCTTTTATTACAATAGTGATGAGTAGTGCATATATTATGCCAAAATAGTAGTCCGGGTTCGGTACATAGTAAACTAGCCAGAGGCGAGTGCACTATGTATCAAACCCGGACTACTTTTTAGGCATTGCTATTACATGTATTATGCTGGCTGTTTTATACTGATGTGCCTTGCTATAAGAAGCTGTGACATTAGAGTTTTGTTATCCTTAAAAGTAATCTTCGGAAAAACAAGCATTTGCTCTATCAAATTAATCAATTTATTTTATTGATTAATGTATTAACAAGTTGCCGGTACAATCACGAAAAATCAACAAACGTTTATGTTCTTTCCATGAAATGAGACACGGTTTACCTTACTGAGAAAACTCGCGTTTTTTATCAGACAAAACCTCATTAAATTTTTTCTTGTTACATTCTTTATCAAGCGTCAATACTTTATGAATACTTTTTAAAACTATTTTAAGGGGGAACAAGGCGTTGTAGTGTAAAATTATTTGTCAATGTTTTTTTTTTGTTGCTTTTTTAAATACATTAACATTAAGATGTCCTCTACAGCATATAGCATTTTCGTGACTACTTTCTTATCTTGCAAGGTAGATATTTTGATAGGAATTGTCCTCCTTTTCTGGCATTATGAATAATTTGATAATTTCAATTTTCTGCAATGATTATTTTATTTGATGGAATTTATTTGCAAATTATATTCCTTAACTTTAAGAACGGAAACAAATTTCAAAATTATTTACATCATTGTCTTTTTTACATAGCAATGTCATAATTTTATCAAAATATTGCTAAAATCAGCACTTCAAGTTTTGTAGATTTTGATTCTAAATATTAACAAAATGTGATGACACATAAAAAAATTCTGAATGGAATTTAAAAAAAATTACATATCAACCTTAACATCTGCATGGCCACTTTCTTGGCATTTAAGGGAGAAACTACAATAGGAATCACCCCTACCCCTTATTCTGGAATTATGATTTTTTGTGAGAATTTCTGTTTTGAACTATAAAAAAAAGTAATACATTCTTTAGATTTATTGATTAACACGAACAGAATAATAATCAGAATATGTATATGATTATTTTTACCGCTTATGATTTTGTACATTTACATTTCTAAAATTGAAAATGTGAAATTTTCCCCAACTAATGTTGTGAAAATGACTACTTTAGAGCCGTATAGTACTAGTACGGGAAAAATATCTATCAAATCATGTTTGACGTCATAATGGACAAATCACATCATAGCATCATACAATCAAATCAATTATGACGTCATAATAGAGTTACAACATCAAAACATCATTGCAATAAAAGTCACGTGATACGTGTCCTGCCCCCCCCCCCTTAATGATTCGCATATACAATTTATTTTTAAAAAAATTAATCAGGTTTCGTTCAAAAGTTTATTAGAAACGTTAACTTTAAAATAGTCGTCAATAATCAGGTGTTTTGAAAGATTTTAATTGTCATTTGCTTGATGTCAAGTGTATGCATCTACGTTTTATATACATTATCGGCTGCTGTGTCGTAACGGTAGCGCGTTGGGTTTTAGAACGCGGAACCCCTGCTGTCGGCGCTTTTAAATTTTCGTTGAAAACATGTGCTTTGCTCTATTTCGGCGTCATATGCTTACGGCATACGATGTATACTATACGAAAATAGATGAATACTAAATAGATGAAGATACTCTTACAGGAGGCATATTAATATTGAATATTGGGGCGCTCATTATATGATGCTCACTCCTCCATGGCACCTGATCCTACCTCTATCTTGGAGGTCCGTGTTGCTCTGCTTTGAATTTGTATTTCGTTTTATGGATTTTTGAGATGGTTGGCGGTTTGTTATTGTCATTTTTTTTTCATAGCATACATGTAAATGAATGGTGGAATCCTTAAATTATGACCAGGTATGCCTCAAGAAAGAACAACTCTAGTGTACTGTGATTGAATCTGAAATCGTGCAAAAGTTATAATCCTATCTCAACAAAGTACTGCGATAATATCAAAATGCAGGTCGCGATAACACTTAGTTAGAAATCAAAATGTCATAAGTATCGATGATTGGGTAACGATGTCTACCTATCTATCACCAAAACGCGATGTCCAAGTCAAGGTGTGAATTTGTCAATAAAATTCAACGATGTACGTTTACGTTTACTTAACCTAATCGTAAACACCCTCTACTTAACAGTTCTAAGCAACCTCAATTTAAGCTACGATAAAGTATTCCATGCAAAACGCCATTGTAGGAAATGCTATGCGCCCTTTCATTCTCATTCCGCATTCTCTCTTGGTGTGTTGGCTATTTCATGACTAGCACTGGTGACGTGTACTCTACAATTTTCTTTATCTCTGATATGTTTGAACTTTCATAATCTAACGACTTTTTAAAATCATGATATCTTTTCTGTTATTAAAGAAGGCTAGCTTGCTGATAAGTGAACCAGTCACATGTATCTTAAAGCTATCAACTACAAGTAACTATAAAGATTTCTTTCCTAAAACATTAATGGCATCATCGCAAAGTAAATAAAATCATTCCCTTTGTATTAATTCTTTTTTCATTTATTTTTTCATCATTATTCAGTGTTGTTTAAGGTTATAAAATTCTCCTATCTGCGGATTTAGTAAAGTGTTTGAACAACGGCCAACTGTTGTTTGGTTTTTTTTTAAATATTAATAGTTTCTGGTAAATCGGTCTGCTTTTAAATAATGTCTCCCTTTTTGTATAACAAATTTCATTAACATGGTTGAAAAGATACATGTATACTTTTGAATTAGTTTCCTTCATCTCAGCATTTATTTTAGTTTATATGGACAACTGTATTGCCGATATTCCTCGCGTTACTAAATTCAAATCTAGTTACTCGAATTTCACAGGATCGTCAATAAATCCTTGAAGAACTGACTATCTGTTATGCACCTCCCAAGTTCAAGACATAAATTCATTTTTAAGTGTTATTTTTTTTATGCTAGCAACGAGAACATTATTTTTTAGATATCCAATTTTTTTAATGCGTCTAAACTCTTTCTTCATAGAGTTTTATCGAAGTGAACTACTACTCTCATTTCTCACAGCTTAATCTCATATCATATTAGAATGTTGTATGGTATTAAAGACCATTATATATTCTTTCTATTATTTAAGTTCAAGACATAATTCATTTTAGATGTTTCTTTGAAATACGTTTGACGTTATTATAAATTCATTACATAAAGTTAACCTTTTATTAATAATGAAAATTTGTGATTTGATCTTTCAATCAACCCCCTTTTGTAGTTAGCATTAAAAAAATAATTAATAAAACAAATCTAGAGAACGTAATCCGCGCAGATATAAAATGCAGGGTTTTTTTCCAGAATAAGCCGATTCAGATTTTTAGGATGTCTACTATCATTTTGAACCTGATATTGATGTGGTTGCTCTCTCAATGCCTTGCTCGTGATCCATGCATGCGTGACTATTCAAAACTTGTTCACATACCGAGTTTTCCGATGTCATGTTCATCTGCTAGTGTAGTCACTCTGACAGAATGTTGCTCTATAGCCAGCGGATCGAAGTCTGTCAGGTTCTTTTTCAACAAAAAGGAACATCTCTGCTACAGGAGCTGTGTTTTTCTCTCAAATGGCACGTGTGACAACCTTTGTATTTTGCCGTGGATTGCGTATGGTTTGTAATGATTTTTTCTTTCTGAAATGAGCGTGATTTACAAGTAGTAATTAGTATGTTTTGAAGATTCTTTTTTATTTGATAAGTTTTATTAAAAATCATCGTTTAAGGGGGTACGGGGTTTCGCTTGTGAATTTTGATTCTTTAAATTATAAATCGTAAAGAATATCTCCAAGTATTAATAATATCAAAATATCATTGTATTGATTTTTATCCTCTTATATTTTATGATTATTTTATTACTGTAATACACTGTCATGTCTTATATAGGATTCAAGTTTTTCTAGTAGCCTTCCGTGAATGAATCTCTTCTGCAAAGGGGGCATTTAACATATGCTTACACGCGCTTTAGGAATGAATACTTAGTAATTAGCAGTACAATACCTTAAAGGACTACATACGGTATTATTAATTTCTCGCCCCCAAAATTAAAGTTATATAGAGTTCTTTAATCAATGAAACTGCTGGGACATTAAATTCAAATCCTTTACAGAAGAACGATTGTCTTAAAACTTGCATTCATTTTTATGTTTGGGTGGGGGGGGGGGGTAAGGGGAGTGTATTTGGGTTTCTTTTATGTTTGTTTTATTTTGGTTTTGATGTATTATATTAATTATTTTGATTTTGATTACAAACTCCATTTAGATAGAAAACCAAAATGGAACACATGATGATTAATTGGGTTTTTTTTTTCAATTCCATGTGCTTTATCTTTCAATTTGTTTGCTTATTTCTTTGTAATATCTATCTGTATTTCATAGCGAATATCTTTGATTTACCAGAAGTGAAGTGGAGAAAAAACTCTGCTTTGGGAAAACCAACTACAGGATCTTCTGTATACGAAGGCCATTATGGTTACTGGGATCCTCATTATGCAACAGATGGTTTAGTCCAAAATGGCGATACACAGATCTTTGCCTCAGTGTTCGAACACTCTCCTTGGATCAGGATCGATTTGTTAGAAACTGTACCAATAGTCTTTATTCGTGTACATAACAGAGGAGGGTTAGGTATTGTATTTATTATAAGTTTTAACATTATTCGATTTAATATTTCAGATTTAATGTAACTCTATGTGGAATGTTAAATATGTTTAAAGAATATCCTTGACGATAAAACTGAAAAGTAACAAACAGATGATGGATCTTTGTCATTTAGTAGACTAAAAGGTCACTTAAATATGACAAAATGTCAATGTCGATCAGTCAACCTATACAAAACTTGCAGTAAACAGTCCACTGAATGTCACAACTACATCCCATTAATACATTATAAAAAGTGTCGGTATAGTCACAAATTTCTTTAAATGATAATTATTGTTTCATCAAAACAGGGTACCGATTTCATGACGTTGCTGTTGAAGTGTCAAATAACAGCGATTACGTACTACGTGGGTTTTACCAGGGACCTGCAGCTAATGGTGAAGTAGTGGATATCATGTGTGACTACCCAACCATTGCTCGCTACGTCCGACTAAGAATTACAGAAGGATCTGATAATTGTCTAACTATCCCAGAACTCGAAATATATACAACTTGACTGAATTACTTATTTTATACGACATACGTCTACTTCATCCTTCATCAAAAGGGAAAAGTGAACACTTGAAGAGAACAAAGACTTTCATAAATTAAACCGATTTTTGATAATCTCATGTCTAACACATAATTGATAAATGAAAAGGCAACCAAAAAAAAGCAATTAGCATATCTATTTCCCTGAGCATCAAATCCAATTTATTTAGGTACATACTTTTTGAAATATTAATATTTTTTTCGTTTCTAAAATTATGTTTGTATTATACGCAATGTTTGGACTGAAGATCAACAAGTCATCATCAACCAATAAATCCAGATTATAGAAATTGTGTAATATTCCAGGAAATGCTTGTTCTTGTTTGAAATGCAAAATAAACATTAATATATTTCATGTTATAACAAAATAAACTTTTTAAAAAAATTTGGAATTCTGGCAAGCACACTCACTGATCTTGTTACTTATTTGCATAAAATAACGGTTGCCAAGGTTATGATGAAATGGCAAGAGTTTGATTTTTGAAGTGACATAGTAAGTACTGTCTGCGAATATACATGTATATGCTAGTATATAATATATAAGATAATAATTAAAATTTTCAGTATTATTAATTTTCAAATGAAAGAAGAAATCGGTGGGTCCATAAAACATAACCAAAAGAATGATACCGTGAAAACGGCTGTATATTTTGAAATGTGGGGATTATTTTTTATTAATTCTATATTCAAAAGAAAGGTCGAATGGGTAACTATAAAGAACTACATCCTTCTTAATGTAGTTAAATGTACATCACATATCACGATGCATCACAGACAATTAAACTAAATCTATGACATCTTAATTAAAAACTCGTACATAAGACTATACAGTTTGTTCAGAAGTGTTGGTAAGCTGTTTAGAGCCCTGAATTTGTAAGTCAGTGGTTTAAACCACATTAGGAGTAATATTTTGTTTCTGTTACAGTCCAAGGGGATGTGTAATGGCAATATAAAGGTGAAAGAGGGAATTCTATGAAAGATAAATAAACACACACAACAATAGATTTTATTTAATAAGCATTTCATGATTTTGAATTTTAAAATTAAATAATGTACTAGAGATGTTTGTAATAAATAATAGATATACTTCTTCGGAAAACAAAATCAATTCATAAAATTTAACCTGATTGGTATGAAGGATGCATTAAAGAAATAAGAAAATTGTGTTGTCAATAAACTAACATGCGTTCTTTAGTCTAGAAACACAACACCGACTTATTGTTAATGATTTTGATGATATATCTTACTTTCATTTTTGAAATATTTTAAAAACATTGGGGAAAATAAAAATTTCTTTATCAATATCACTTTTCAGGACATTCTTAGATATGGTATCAATCAATGAATATCTAAAATACGCCCATCACTATGAATTTAAAATCAATTGATAACAGATTGATATTCATGCATGATCAAATTGATAAACAACCGCTTCAATTACAGTTTACATTGTATCATATTTATGTTTGGTTTACATAAAACGGACAGGTATAAATATAACTATGTTCATTAATAGTGTATTCATCCGCTGTGGTTAGTTCTATACTCCGTTTACTGCGAAGGAAACCGTCAAGCAATTGCAAACAAGAAAACAAATATGAACAATTTGAAATTTATTTTAGTGATGATGGATGCTTTCTTGATAATTGTAGCTCAGCAATGGTACGAGTTGAAATCAACTTCGGGCTTTACAGTCTCTAATTGTAGCGAGCAGCAAGTCAATAGTATTTTATCATGTGCAGCGATTGGGCGTGCGGCAAAATGTGTAACATATTATTTTAATGTTAATGAGTATCTATTTTTATGCAATTGTAAATTTTTTGAAAATAATTCACCGGCTGATGAAATTCATGAATGGCGTGAATACGGTAAGTTCATACAGTTTAAATCTTTTTCATTGAACATTAACCTTTTAATCACTTCAAAAATCAGCTCTCTCTTTGATAATTGATTGAGATTTGATTCTTTGATATACCCAGTACATAATAAACACCAAAATAAGCTTTTGGTTGTCAAAACTATAGATGCAGGGGTAAAATACCCATATTTTTTCTTATTTTTAATTCGGGGATAAGATAGAAAGAACGAATCAAAATTAGACCCTCTTTCTGAAATTAAAAAATATGTTTTGTTTCATTATTTGAGGGCAGGGATTGGAATGTCAATTTAACAGAATGTGCATCTCTAGCTAGCCCATCGAAATCTGTCTTTAGGTGATATGGGACAGCTGTCGGTATTATTATGGATAAAAGTACATTTAAATCAAAATACTTTCATCGGTATGGAATTTTTAAAATTTACAACATTTGACCAATAATAACGTTAATAATTTTTTAAAAAATGTACTCATGACTTAGAGATTCGTAGTTAACGCTAAAACACATTGCGCTAAGCTGTTTAGTAATAACTATTTTAGAAAAGAAAACATTTATAAAACGAGATGCTGTCATTAGACAGTAATACCCGCATCAAGTGTTTGCCCCTAAATAACATTGGTTTGTACCAGTTTTAGTAAAAATGAAGGCCATATGCACATAATACACATGAGCGGCCTTTTATGTACAATTTGTGGTTAAACTATTTGCTTTTGAATTTTAAGTTAATCAATAATCTTTTCATTTTATGTCATAGAAAGTATGGTCTATATAATAATTACAAACAAAATTAAATTACGCCCCCTCCCCTTCGGCGGGTCGGCTTAATTTAGATTTGCTTCTACATCGTGTGCACTTAGGAATGAATACTAAGTAATTAGCAGCACAATACCATAAAGGACTACATGCGGTATATTATAATTTTCTCGCCCCCAAAATTAAAGTTCTATAGAGTTCCTTAATCAATGAAAGTGCTGGGACATTAAATTTAAATCCTTTACAGAAGAACGATTGTCTTAAAACTTGCATTCATTTTTATGTTTATGGGGGGTTAGGGGAGTGTATTTGGGTTTCTTTTATGTTTGTTTGTTTTATTTTGGTTTTGATGCATTAAATTAATTATTTTGCTTTTGATTACAAACTCCATTTAGACAGAAAGCCAAAATGGAACACATGATGATTAATTGGGGTTTTTTAATTCCATTTGCATTAACTTTCAATTTCTTTGCTTATTTCTTTGTCATATCTATTTGTGCTTCATAGCGAATATCTTTGATTTACCAGAAGTGAAATGGAGAAAAAACTCTGCTTTGGGAAAACCAACTACAGGATCTTCTGTACACGAAGGCAATTATGGTAACTGGGATCCTCATTATGCAACAGATGGTTTAGTCCAAAATGGCGATACACAAATCTTTTACTCAGTGTTCGAACACTCTCCTTGGATCAGGATCGATTTGTTAGAAACTGTACCAATAGTCTTTATTCGTGTACATAATAGAGGAGATTTAGGTATTGTATTTATTATAAGTTTTAACATTATTCGATTTAATATTTCAGATTTAATGTAACTCTATGTGGAATGTTAAATATGTTTAAAGAATATCCTTGGCGATAAAACTGAAAAGTAACAAACAGATGATGGATCTTTGTCATTTAGTAGACTAAAAGGTCACTTAAATATGACAAAATGTCAATGTCGATCAGTCAACCTATACAAAACTTGCAGTAAACAGTCCACTGAATGTCACAGCTACATCCCATTAATACATTATAAATAGTGTCGGTATAGTCACAAATTTCTTTAAATGATAATTATTGTTTCATTAAAACAGGGTACCGATTTCATGACGTTGCTGTTGAAGTGTCAAATAACAGCGATTACGTACTACGTGGGTTTTACCAGGGACCTGCAGCTAATGGTGAAGTAGTGGATATCATGTGTGACTACCCCACCATTGCTCGCTACGTCCGACTAAAAATTACAGAAGGATCTGATAATTGTCTAACTATCCCAGAACTCGAAATATATACAACTTGACTGAATTACTTATTTCATACGACATACGTCTACTTCATCCTTCATCAAAAGGGAAAAGTGAACACTTGAAGAGAACAAAGACTTTCATAAATTAAAACAATTTTTGATAATCTCATGTCTAACACATAATTGATAAATGAAAAGGCAACCAAAAAAAAGCAATTAGCATATCTATTTCCCTGAGCATCAAATCCAATTTATTTAGGTACATACTTTTTGAAATATTAATATTTTTTTCGTTTCTAAAATTATGTTTGTATTATACGCAATGTTTGGACTGAAGATCAACAAGTCATCATCAACCAATAAATCCAGATTATAGAAATTGTGTAATATTCCAGGAAATGCTTGTTCTTTTTTTGAAATGCAATATAAACATTAATATATATTTCATGTTATAACAAAATAAATTTTGAAAAAAATTGGAATTCTTGCAAGCACACTTACTGATTTTGTTACTTATGTGCATAAAATAACGGTTGGCAAGGTTATGATGTAATGGCAAGAGTTTGCTTTTTGAAGTCATAGTAATAACTACTGTCTGCAAATATATATGCTAGTATGATATCTAAGATAATAATTAAAATTTTCAGTATTATTAATTTTCAAATGAAAGAAGAAATCGGTGGATCCATAAAACATAACCAAAAGAATCATACCGTGAAAACGGCTGTATATTTTAAATTGTGGGGATTTTTCTATTAATTCTATATTCAAAAGAAAGCTCCAATGGGTAACTATAAAGAACTACATCCTTATTAATGTAGTTACATGTACATCACATATCACGATGCATCACAGACAATTAAACTAAATCTATGACATCTTAATTAAGACTCGTTCATAAGAGCCATACAGTTTGTCCAGAAGTGTGGGTAAGCTGTTGAGAGCCCTGAATTTGGAAGTCAGTGGTATAACCACATTAGGAGTAATATTTTGTTTCTGTTACATTCCAAGGGGATGTGTAATGGCAATATAAAGGTGAAAGAGGGAATACTATAAAAGATCAATAAACACACACAACAATTGATTTTATTTAATAAACGTTGTATTTCATGATTTTGAATTTTAAAATTAAATACATGTAATGTACTAGAGATGTTTGTAATAAATGGGAGATATACTTCTTCGGAAAACAAAATCAAGTCATGAAATTTAACCTGATTGATTAAAGAATGCATTAAACAAGTAAGAAAATTGTCTTGTCAATTATATAATTAATACTAGAGCAAAGCTCGTTGCAAAGCAACGAGTGGGTCTTCCGTTAATGTCGAAAGAAAAAGCTAGATGTTCCTGTAAAAAGCAGAGCTCTAAAACTAATACCAGGAGTTTAAAACAAAAGATATAAAAAATCGAATAACTCTTGGTACGACTTAACAAAATCCGAATGACTTTAAGTACGAATTAACAAAAACCTTAACCATTTCAAGAACGACTTGACAAAAAAATCCGAATGTGTTTAAGAATGACCTAACAAATATCGAATCATTCTAGGTACGAGTTAATTTAACTTTGAACATAACACTATTTTCTTAACCAAGAATGTGGAATCAAAATTTCCGGAAAAATCAATTTTTAAACCCCTTTATCTCTGTAATGCATCGTACGATTTTAAAACGGATTTCAGATTTAAATTAAGCTTAATAAGTTGAACATTTTTGCTTCAATAATATATAAAAAATTATTTTTCAGTAAATAGTTATTATAAAAAGACTTTGTAGCCCTCCTGGTCCCTAATTTGAGGGGCCAGCCCCTTTTTCTTGATATCAAATGAAAGGTCTTGCAAATATCAACATATTTTGTTCAACAACTGTTCACGAATTGTTAACCGTTCTAGAGATATCTGAACAAATGTGTTTTAGGGGCCGACCCTTAAACTCCTTAATGGGGCCACCAACAAAAAATTTTTAGGTATCATATTGTTAAAAACATTATTTTGAGCAACTTTCCTTCTACAATGCTTTTCAAAATATTTCTCCTTTTCTAGATATTAATGATCAAAGTTTTGGACTTCTGGCCCCTTGAAACCCCTAATTACGTAACATATAACTTAGGTATGATACTGTATAGATAGACAGCTGTACAATAAACATTTTTGCTTCTATAATAGATAACAAATTATTTTTCTGAAAAGAGTTATTGCAAAAAAACTTTAGAGCCCTCTTGGCCCCTAATTTGAGGGGCCAGCCCCTTTTTCTTGATACCAAATGAAAGCCCGTGGAAATTGAAACAACTTTTGCATTACATGTTTTAACAAAATATTTACAGTTTAAAAAATATTTCAGAAAATGTGCAAAATTTTCGTTAAAAAAATTGGTGCCAATTTTCGACCTCAGGCGAGCTTCAACGCCTTGCGTATTATCCATATTTTATAACAATGTGGTACATATACAGACTTTCATCTACAATCCCTGAAAATTTCAACTTTCTATCGTGAATAGTTTCAGAGGAGTTGCGTGGACAAAATGACCCTTAAAATTTCATTAAATCGTCAATATCTTAAACCGGAAGTGACGTCATCAAAAAAATTAACTGAAAACATTTGTCCCCTCCGATGCTCTATAAGTCCTGAAAATTTGGTGCAAATCGAGTGAATAGTTTTCGAGAAATAAAGCTTTAAAGAAGGCAGAAAAAGAATATTAAGAATAATAATAATAATAGAAAGAAACAGTAGAAAAACAAGAGGGTCTTCCGTCGGAAACGGAAGACCCTAATAAACTAACATGCGTTCTTTGGTCTAGAAACACAACACATACTTATTGTTAATGATTTTGATGATATATCTAACTTTTATTTTTAAAATATTTTTAAAATATTGGGGAAAATAAAGATTTCTTTATCAATATCACTTTTCAGGACATTCTTAGAAATGTTATCAATCAATGAATATCTAAAATACGCCCATCACTATGAATTTAAAATCAATTGAGAACAGATTGATATTCATGCATGATCAAATTGATAAACAACCGCTTCAATTACAGTTTACATTGTATCATATTTATGTTTGGTTTACATGAAACGGACAGGTATAAATATAACCATGTTCATTAATAGTGCATTCATACGCTGTGGTTAGTTCTATACTCCGTTTACTGCGAAGGAAACCGTCAAGCAATTGCAAACAAGAAAACAAATATGAACAATTTAAAATTTATTTTAGTGATGATGGATGCTTTCTTGATAATTGTATCTCAGCAATGGTACGAGTTGAAATCAACTTCTGGCTTTACAGTCTCTAATTGTAGCGAGCAGCAAGTCAATAGTATGTTATCCTGTGCAGCGATTGGGCGTGCGGCAAAATGTGTAACATATTATTTTAATGTTGTTGAATATCTATGTTTATGGAATTGTAAATTTTTTGAAAATAATTCACCGGCTGTTGAAAATCATGAATGGCGTAAATACGGTAAGTTCAGACAGTTTAAATCTTTTTCATTGAACATTAACCTTCTAATCACTTCAGAAATCAGCTCTCTCTTTGATAATTGATTGAGATTTTGATTATTAGATATACCCAGTACATAATAAACACCAAAATAAATTTTTGGTTGTTAAAACTATAGATGCATGTGTAAAATACCCATATTTTTTCTTATTTTTAATTGAGGGATAAGATAGAAGGAACGAATCAAAATCAGACCCTCTTTCTGAAATTAAAAAAACGTTGTTTTGTTTCATTATTTGAGGGCAGGGGTTGGAATGTCAATTTAACAGAATGTGCATCTCCAGCTAGCTCATCGAAATCTGTCTTTAGGTGATATGGGACACCTGTCGGTATTTTTATGGATAAAAGTACATTAAAATCAAAATACTTTCATCGGTATGGAATTTTTAAAATTTACAACATTTGACCAATAATAACGTTAATAATTTTTTTAAAAGGTGTACTCATGACTTAGAGATTCGTAGTTAACGCTAAAACACATTGCGCTAAGCTGTTAAGTAATAACTATTTTAGAAAAGAAAACATTTATAAAACGAGATGCTGTCATTAGATAGTAATACCCACATCAAGCGTTTGCCCCTAAATAACATTGGTTTGTATAAGTTTTAGTAAAAATGAAGGCCACATACATATAATACACATGAGCGGCCTTTTATGTACAATTTGTGGTTAAACTATTTGCTTGTGATTTTTAAGTTAATCAATAATCTTTTTATTTTATGTCATAGAAAGTATGATCTATATAATAATTACAAACAAAATTAAATTACGCCCCCTCCCCTTCGGCGGGTCGGCTTAATTTAGATTTGCTTCTACATCGTGTGCACAGATTTAGAGAAGGGTTAGGAGTGAGGCCCTCCCCCTCCCCCTTGAAAAAATCATTTATATTAATACATGTAGTAAAATTACCACAAAATACACCTCGGACCCCAATCTCCCCACCCCTTGCAAACACAATTACATGTACTACTTTGCCCCCCCCCCCACACACACACTCCTCATAGATAAATAAACATCAGAATATTTTGATAACAACGAAAGCCTGTACAAGTAGTTCAGTGCGTTATAATCAAAATTCTTTCATACTGACGTTTTATAATTTGAAGTTTTTTACAATACATGTATTTGGCCAAAAAAAAAAAAAGTTTTAAACATTTTTGGAATCTTAAGCAAAAAGTAGAAAAACCCCACGTTATTTGAACTCTCTACAGACACGAAGTTAACCCTCTAACCCATTGCACTTCACTGTTAGGTAACATTATTTTGGGGGAAAATAAATTATATTTATACTTTATTGTTTATATTCAATAGGGAGTACATCACAATATGCCGGTGTCCTGTACCACCTTAAAGCTGAAATGTGTGCTTTACATAGGTATTTACCTAATAAAATAGTGCAAGGGGTTTTAAAGAGTAAAGTCATAAAAATGCATGCATTTTACAAGTAAATGATCTTTGTCCGAAGTTATGTACACAACACAGGTCTACAGGTCGCATTAGTTGGTACTAGTTTTACCCAGCTCTTCGGTTAGATGGGTTTCACGTGGTGTACATACCGGTATGTGTTTTCAATATGCAGAATAGGATTAATTAAACGATTTGTCTATTGTTGAAAATGTAGCCGAAAGGAGGAGTTCGAAGAAGAAAGTTTTTTGTCTAAAAACGTCATTTTTTACCAATTATTTGACCTCCAGGATTACCAGAGAATTTTTGAAACCTTTTTACAAAACAACATAATACCCCAAAGCAAACTCCAAGAGTACAGTTTGCTGATTTATTTAGGATGTAAGAGCAGTTTGAGAAAGTAAAACGTGACAGACGGACGGACAGACGGAACAGGGTAACAAAAATATACCCGAACTTTTTTAGAAAGTGCGGGCATAAATATACTTTATTGTTTTGTTTGTTTCAATAGGACGTTCGTCACAATATGGAGGTGTCACATACCACCTTAAGATAGAAACCACAAAAACATTATCTTTGCCATTTAAGCTGTTTTCTCTCAAATGACAAAATTTGCATTTTGCCATTGACTGCATATAGTTTGTAATGCATATTTTATTATTATATATTCATGACATAACGATTAGCCTGCATGTTTTTGGTTGATTTTATAGTTGATATTTTTAAAATTCAAATCTATAATTCGGCGAATAATTATTTGTGCATTTTATTCGTTTAATTCTTCAATAATGAAGAAACTCTACTTGCATTCATTATGATTTTTGGGGGAAAAGTTGAAGTGCATTTGTTTGCGTTTTGATATATTTTATTTTGATATGCTAGACGTATTGTTTAGCATTGATTACAAACAGTAATCAAATCAAATAGAATGCCATAGCTAAAGTATTAATTTCTTATGATATATTCATCTTATCTATCACATAATGAATATTTGCATTACAGTCAACTGAATGAAAACTGAAAGGTCTTGACATGTTACTGAATGACAGAGCTGGGGCTATTAAACTATTTTTTTTTTACTTTTCAGTCATCTTTCAATTGACTGAATGGAAGAGCTTTTTCCTGTGCTTTAAGAAATTCTTTTTTTTTTTACCAGAGGTGATATGGAGAGAGAACTCCGCTTTGGGAAAACAAACTATAGGATCTTCTGTATACGGAAACAATCCTAGTAACTGGGGCCCAAAATATGCGACAGATGGTATTGTCCAAAAGAACGATACACAAATATTTCATTCAGCTTTTCAACAATTTCCTTGGATCAGGATCGATTTGTTAGAAACTCTGCCAATATTATTTATTCGTGTATATAACAGAGATGGCTTAGGTATGATATTTATCATAAGTTTAAACAATACTCGATTGGATATTTAAGATTTAATGTAACTTTTCAACAACAAACATACAGAGTGGAATGTTAAATTCTTTAAAAAAATTCCCACGATAGTTAAATCTAAAATAACAAACACATGATGAAGATCCGTCATTCTCCAACACTTTTCACCGCTGCGACCCGTGTTCGATCCCCGTGATGGACAGTGGTTGTATGTGAAAGGGTATGTTGATCGCCCGCTTGGACACGTGGGTTTTCTCCGGGCACTCCGACTTCCTTTTACATCAATGGCCCCTCGCGCTCACGTCTGTGCCAATGAAAGATATTAATATAAGTTGTAGAATTTGTTTATCAATCGTTGTGAAAAAAAATAAAGTTCCGTTTCAGTCAGTAAACTAAAAGACGATATAATGGCAATGTCATTCGGTCAACCTATACAGATTTTGCAGTTAACAGTCCACTGAATGTCACAGCTTAATCCCATAAAAACCGTTTGACATTATAAAAAGTGTCGGTATAGTCACAAATTTCTTTAAATGATAATTATTGTTTCTTCAAAACAGGGTATCGATTTCATGACGTTGCTGTTGAAGTGTCAAATAACAGCGATTACGTACTACGTGGGTTTTACCAGGGACCTGGAGCTGATGGTGAAGTAGTGGATATCATGTGTGACTACCCAACCATTGCTCGCTACGTCCGACTAAGAATAATAGAGGGATCTGATAGTTGTCTCAATATTCCGGAACTCGAAATATATACAACTTGATTTAATTACTTATTTCATACGACATACGTCTATTTCATCCTTTATCAAAAGGGAGAAGTGAACACTTGAAGAGAACAAAAACTTTCATAAATTAAATCGATTTTTGATAATCTCATATCTAACACATAATTGATCAATGAAAAAAGCAACCAAAAAAAAAAAAAGCAATAAGCACATATATTTCCCCGTGCATCAAATCCAATTTAGTTGGGTACATTCTTTTTGAAAAAATAATTTTTTTTCGTTTCTAAAATTATGCTTGTGTTATACGCAATGTTTGGACTGAAACTCAACAAGTCATCATCAACCAATAAATCTAAATTATAGAAATGGTTTAATATTCCAGGAAATTCTTGTTCTTTTTTAAATGCAATATAAACATTAAAATATATTTCATGTTCTAACAAAATAAAATAAAAAAAATCTAGGAGTTCTGGCAAGCACACTCACTGATTTTGCTTAAAGTGCATAAAGTGTCATTATGTGTCAAGGAATGATAAAATGGCAAAATTCTGCTTATTTGAAACCATATGGGAAGCTATGTCTGCGAATATCTATGCTAGTATATGCAATCTAAGATAATAATTAAAATTTTCAGTTAATTTTCAAATCAAAGACGAAATAGGTGTATTCATAAAACATAACCAAAAGAATGATACCGTGAAAACGGCTGTATATTTTAAAATGTGTGGATTTTTTTATTAAAGCAATGTTCAAAAGAACGCTCCAATGGGTAAGTAAAAAGAACTACATCCTTTTTAATGAAGTTACATCATAGATCACGATGCATCACAGTCAATTTAACTAAATGTATAACATCTTGAAAACTCGTTCATAAGAACCATACAGTTTGTCCAGAAGTCTTGTTCGATGTGCAGAGCCCTCAATTTGTAGGTCAGTGGTTTAAAGAGGTTCGCTCCTTAGGTTTCGGGTAGCCATTTTGGATCACCTCTAGTCTGAAAATTCTGCATCACATATTAATTCTAGTAGTATATTCATATTTTACAATGACAAATAAACTATATTGAATATAATTGTTTTTTAAAAAATTACATTTTTACAGAGTTTAGTCAGGGACTATATTTTCTGGCGGAAGGTTTTCAAGAAGGAAATGAACAATTTTCATAACTCACTAGTTTTATAGTACTGTTACTTTAGCTTCCTAATTTTCAGGCCGGACCAAACTTCTAGATAGTTTGTGTATTACGATATATTCATGATGTTCTAAGATACATATTTAAACAATATTTTGATATTTCTATCGATATATTTTGGAATATTTAGCTTATATTTCATAGAAGTTAAGAAAAAATTAACTCCATTTTGGCCTTAGAATAGCTTATTTCATGCTATATCTCAAATTTGTGAGATGTGACCCCTACTTGTTTTACTTTTAAATGAGACATTAAATGTATGTCTATATGTATGCAATGTTTTGGAAAGATGACATTACTATAATATTTTTTATTTGCTTTATAATTTGATAACTCCAAAATTTTGTAGCATCGGTTGTTGTGTTCATTATGTACTGGCCTTTGAAGCCACCAGTAAAGCAAGATTTTTAAGCTTTGACTTAGATTTAAATTTTATAGTCACTACATGTTTTGAACTTCATATTGTATTAAAATCATAACTAAATAATAGTTCAAACTATAAATATTTGTTTGATTTCTTCAAATTATCATTTTCTATGTCAAATTTTAGCAAAAATTTCAGAAAAATTATCATTTCTGTTTCAGGCCCTATATTTCCAAAAAATGGCATGTGACATGGGTTAAAAATAAAATAAATGAACATTATAGGTCCCCATCTTTATATACAAGTGGTTTTCGGATGATTGACATTACTATTATTTCAGGTGCCAACCTCCTTAAACCACATTAGGAGTAATATTCTGTTTCTGTTACATTCCAAGGGGATGTGTAATGGCAATATATAGGCGAAAGAGGGAATAATATAAACGATCAATAAATACACATACCATTTGATTTTATTTAATATGCATTGTATCTCATGATTTTGAATTTTAAATTAGATAATGTACTAGAACTGTTTGTAATAAATGGGGGATATACTACTTCGAAAAACGAAATCAGTTCATGAAAATTAACCTGATTAGTATAAAGAATGCATTAAACAAATAAGAAAATTGTCTTATCAATAAGATAATAGTATAATTATAAACTAGCATACGTCCTTTGGTTTTGAACACATCACAGACTTATTGTGAATGATTTTGATGATATATCTTCTATTTCTGAAATATTTATTAAATAATGGGAAAAATTGAAATTTCCTCATCAATATTACTTTTCAAAACCTTCCTAAAAATGGTGTCAATCAATGGATACTTGAAATACGCCCATCACTATGAATTTAAAATCAATTGATAACAGATTGATATTCATATATGATCAAATTGATAAACAACCGCTTCAATTACAGTTTGCATTGTATTATAGTTATGTTTGGTTTACATGAAACAGATAGGTATAAATTTAACTATGTTCATTAATAGTGTATTCATACGCTGTGGTTAGTTCTATAATCCGTTTATTGCGGGGGAAACCGCCTAGCAATTGCAAACTGGAAAACAAATATGAACAATTTGAAATTCATTTTACTGATGATAAATATTTTCTGGATTATAGTAGCTCAGCAATGGTACAATTGAAAACAACATCTGACTTTACCGTCCCTAATTGTAGCAAGCAGCAAGTCGATAGTATGTTATGGAGTGCAGGGTGCGGCAAAATGTGTAACATATTATTTTAATGTTGATGAATACTTATGTTTATGGAATTGTAAACTTTTTGAAAACAATTTCATGGCTGTTGAACATCAAGGATGGCGAAAACACGGTAAGTTTACAAAGTTAAAAAGTTAAAATGAGTTGGGAAATTGTGATTTTATGATATTAATAGATTAAATGCTTAATTGGTGCTTATGTGTCATCGTTTCCCGGTATTCTAAACTATGCATAATCCCGTATAAACGAGTTTGACTCGCTCTTTGTTCGAGGCGAAAATGCATTGTTTGAATTAGAAATATTTGACTTGGTATCAAAATAAACATTATTTTGGCATTTATAAAGTATTATTTTGTTAAAAATTAATTTTTCTAAGTCAATATATACCGCAATATACCAAATTAAGGGGAAAATTAACTTTGATATAACCCCTGGACCAAACCAGCTGGTAAACATTTTTTTTAAATTTTACTATTTGGTGACGTACAGTAGATGTCATATATTTGAAAGAAAAAGAAATCCCTAGGCAAAATTACAAAAAATTATGGGGAAAATGTGAAAAAGCGCATTTTCAACAAATCCCCATAAGGTCCCATAGTAAAAATTGTTTACTTTCGAGACGACCCTTTAGGAAATTTGGGTGGTAAATAAACTGTTTTGTATCTTTAAAAAATTGATATAGAAATAAAACTAGGTGCAAGAAATATCATCAAAATATCTAGAGTATAAATAATTAACACGGCTATGTTAATTAAGCTTTCGATGATTTTCAGCATCCAAAGCATAATCAAACACAAAATAAAAAGCTCGGTTATAAAAATCATCATTGCATCTGTTATTAACCAATATTATTTTATTTTCACTTGAACGAAAGGAAAACAGTAATTAAAATTATTTTCAGAAGTGACTCTATTTGAAAACAAAAAGGTTTTGGTTTTGTTTAATTATTGGGGGGGGGGCTGTTAATGTGGCATTGCGGTTTTTAAATTCTGAATTCAATATAGTGCAGCTTGGAATTTGATTGATCACAAACTCCAAACTAAAAGTCTAAAGAAGAAAACATATGACATTTTCTTGATAAGTTTGATAAATTTTTCCAGAGTTGAAATGGAAGGAAAACTCTGCATTGAGAAAATCAGCTGTAGGATCTTCAGTACTCAGTAACAATTTTGAAGATTGGGATTCAAGCTATGTTACAGGCGGTCTTGTCCAAAACAGATGTCCAAAAATATTTCATTCAGACTTTGAGCCTTCTCCTTTGATCAAAGTGGATTTGATAAATGCATTAACAATATCATTTATTCGGGTTTTTAGATTTTAATTATTATTTTTCTTCCTTTGAAAAGCTGACTAAAGAAAATTTTTGCACATTTTCTCTTTAATTTATTCCAAACAGGAGAAACAATTCACGACGTCGCTGTTGAAGTGACAAAAAACAGCTATTACATTCAACGTGGCTTCTACAAGGGATCATCAGAGACTGGTGAAGCTGTGGACATCCTATGTGACTACCCCACCGTTGCTCGCTACGTCCGACTAAGAATAATAGCAGGATCTGGAAACAGTCTTAATATTCAAGAACTTGAAGTATACAAAATATGACTAGGGTTCCCTGAATATGAGGATCTATTTTATCCTTTAAGTTTTAGAATAAAAATATTTAATGTAAATGCTTTAGTAAAAATGCCGAGAAAAAACGCCGAAATCAGATTTATTATTTTTTTTTTTTCGAAAACCGCTGATCAAATATTTATAGGAGCAAAACCTACGCTGTTACGAAAGAAACCAAAAACTAGGTTCAGTGAACACTTGGAGAGAACGACATCTCCTTGTATCACAGCGACTATGATCATTAAGTGATATATTTAGATAATTGTTGAACAGAATCTTCTTTTTGCACAATGAAACTGTAGTTTTCATGTGCATCCTCACAATTTCATGTTATCTTTTAACATTCTTTTGACAAAATTATTAAATTATCCACACTCGATCAGTTTCTTTTTCATCAATGATGTGGCTGAAGAACACAGCTGTTTATCCTTCTTAATCTTAATACTAATTTGCTTCAGATTAGCGTGGTCTCAATCTGCCATCAAAATGTTATACATGTAGTCATAAGCCTTGTTATTTTGATTCATGAATACATATAGTCAACAGCATCAAATCGGAAACGTAATCCTTGACGTAGTTTACTCTGAAATTACACAAAGAAACATGCCTGTATACAACACATACACTATGCAAAAAAATCAAATCGAAAAAGTATTAGACTTGCTAATGCATAACAGTTTTTAAATTTGACAGCGTCAAATGTGATTCAGTGAATGATATCTTTTTGATATTATTTATTCGTTTGTGTAGTATTAGATCAAGCAATAAAGATAAAATTACAAACAAGGAATTGAAGCTATGAACTTTAATACGATGACATTTGAAAACAAAACGCTACTTAAAGTGAAGTATGACTTTATACATGTAGGAGAATGCTAGTATGGTAGCGTTTACTCTTATCTTTTACACATTTGTCTAAGGTTATAACACAATTCAAATTAGCTATTTTACTTCATATTTTGATTTAATTTGTGTCATTGGTGAGCTATTCCTTGCTTCAGGATCATGAAGCACTTTAAGACCTTTAAGACCTACATATAAGTCCAAATTTCAATCATTCATAAAATGAATACTTCTCATAAGATTACGCTTGGAAATAAACACTATCATCGTGATATGAAGACATATTTTAATAGCATTTTATTTTTCAATGTCTTCAATGTCAAGACAATATGACAGTGTATAAGTGTTGCCTTAAGGCCAAGACTGCTTCATTAAATTGGAGCCTGGTCATTTTAATTAGTTTACATTTAGTCAACTTAATATGCAAAATCATGAAAATTGCTTTGAATCACCATAACATGGTTTTACATTACAGTTGTTGAAGATTAGCTACTATGTGACCAACCACTGTCAACTTAATCTAACGTCTTATGACCACTTAGTGAATGATCTATTTACGGAATACAAATTTCATATGTTTATTAACTCGAATCAGACGAATTAAGTTGTATTGCAGACTTTAAAGATCATAATAGATATGCATTTTGAAATATATTTCAATTTCGAAGTTCTATTCGTAATTTTATCTCAACAAAGACTCTCAATCTGGCGACTTTGGCACATATTTTAATAAGATTCCTTATATTAGTCTGCCGTTGTTTTTTTCATGCCTCTACATGTCTCTTACATATCCGAGCTGTAGCAACGACCAATTCAAGATATGAACAAGTCGACAAAGCTGAATACCTCTGTCGACTTACACTTCCTAATAAAGCTGAATACCTCTGTAGACTCCCACTCTCTAATGTCAAAGCACTACAGGGTATTAATACCTAAATTTCAAACACATGGTAAACCTTTAAAAATTGAACACTTAGTTACTTTTTCTCGGTTTGTGGTTTATAAGCCAGGTGACGTTTCTTTAGCTGCCGTGTCATT
Source organism: Magallana ariakensis (assembly GCA_020458035.1). NCBI lineage: Eukaryota > Metazoa > Mollusca > Bivalvia > Ostreida > Ostreidae > Magallana > Magallana ariakensis. The sequence continues at coordinate 49,705,418 of CM035813.1, forward strand.
TTCTGACATACTTACTGAAATTTGCTTTGAATTTAAAAAAAGTTAAACAATAACATGGCAAAAAAAATATTTGAATTATTCATTATCGAAAATCAACATCTCACATGGCAGTGGTAAAACTCATTGATTTTTTGTTGTTTGCTTGAATAATTCATGCTTTTCATGATTAAATCTTTCTCATTTTTCTGATGCAATCTCGATTAATCATACTTACGCTGATCTTCATAAACAATGATTTCATAAATAAAAATATTTGTTTTTATACACTGTATCCCAAAATTGTTGAGTTTCGCTTTCTCATTGGTGTTTTTTTTTTTTGAGAGAGAGAGAGAGAGAGAAAAGAATATTTTGAAAACGAGACAGGTTTGTTTGGTTAGTGCGGACTGGCCATACGTTTCTGACGACGCTATTTACCAACCAGCTAGAGAGTACCTAGTTATCAAAGTTATGTTTCATTCATATTTTTTTCTGTTAAATGACGTCATTTATGTACCCCATTTGCTTGTATTTCGAAGTATTTAAAAGTAATGATATATTTTCGGGCCAAAAAGATGAGCTATTTTCTCATCTCAAGTAAATTTATCTCTTCATAAATATAATTAAATTGTTGTGTACGAAAACTTAATCATTGCTGGCAACGACAGAGTGTCTAGTTTTTTCATTGGTAATTTTTTAACCAATTTTTTTTGGTGAACTTTCTCCGTCAAATATTATTCGAAACAAAATGTTTGTAAAAAAAAATCTTTCCTCTTTTGTCAAATAAACCAGAAGTAATTGATTTTGATAATAATGAATTATTCAATTCTATTATTATAATCAAAGATCAAATTCAGTTTGAATGTTTCTTTGAAGTAACGTTTAGAGTTTGTGAATTTTTGGTTTGACCTGGTGACTAATAAAAAATTCTTTTGCAGATAAAAACCGATCTTTTAAAAAAAGAGAGAGAAAGGGCACCGCTTATGAATTAGGTGCTTAAAGGATATTAGCACAGCTCATTTTTTAAAGAATGTCTGCTCTAATTTTTAAACTAATACTAATATCGTTGTTTTATAGATATATTTCTTGCAATTCTTACTTGTACGAATATTCAAAAATACAAAATAATCTACCGCATTTTGCGATTTCGTGTTCAACCGCTCGAAACTTTAGTTTGTCCCAATGTGCATCAATTGCAAGTAGATCAAAGTCTGTAAGATTCTATTTTAACACGAACGAACATCTTTGCCAGTGGAGCTGTGTTTTTCTATTAAGTTCCGGCTGTAACCTTTGTCTATTTCCATGGATTGCGTATGGTTCGTGTAACTGTCAGTTTTCATTTTTGACCAAGTGTACTTTGCTAAACTTGTCAATTTAATTTCAAATAGTTAAAGTATCTTCAAATATGTGTGTTTCTTATAATTGATAGATAATTGTAAGAATATGAAACAGATCTCCACTTCATATCTTATTTTTTGCAGGCAATACGTAAGAGTATGTATGTGTATCTTAAGACAATCTTTAATGAAATTATTTGCTGTTCAAAGAGCGCTTCTGCTATATTATACGTGAGTTGGTAGGGGAAAACTTGGTAAAAATCCTACGTGTTTGTACTTTTAGTGAATTCAGAGTTTATGCATTATATCGTACAGCAAGTAGTGATTATTTCGTTTTGCTAATTTGCAATGGGTATTTTGAATGTTGTAATATAAGATTTACTTTTAAAAATAAAAAGTAAATAACTGTGCATCGTTCGAATATGTCAACATTGCTTAAAATGAAACATATGCTGTTGAAGTAAATAATTTTATAATGACGTATTTAATCATCCCTTTTTTTGTTACTGTTGTTATTTACCAGAAGTTAAATCGAAGAGGAATTCCGCTCTGTAAACTCCAATTACAGTATCTTCAGTATTAAATAACAATTATGGAGATTATCATCCCTACTATGCAACGGATGGTCTCGTCCCAAATGGCTTTACAAAAATGTTTCATTCAGCATTTGAGTCGTTCCCTTGGATCACTGTCGATTTGTTGGACATACTAACAATGTTTTTCATTCGCTTCCATAACAGGGTAGATGGCTCCGGTAACTATCTTTATTTTACTTGTATTTTATTTTAAATATGATAATGTATGAGAGAAAAAATTGACTTGCTTATTATTGGAAATCTTATAACATTGAATGGGTATTGTTGCAATTTGAGATGAAAATTTTCAAATCTTTTTTTAATGAAAATTTTTTTACTAAATAAAAATTACCATATTAATAAAAATTGAAATGTAAAGAAAATATAAAAAAAATAATAAATTAGGTCATTACTAACTTACAAAGGCAAAAATATCTGGTTTAATCTGAAATATTTTAAAAAGAGTAGATTACATAACAATTGCAAAGAATTGTTATCACTAGCTATGGAATCCTGTATGAAACAATTGCTTTATAATGTTTTAGTTTTTCATTTTTAGAAATTCCTATTATTCATTTATTCAGCATTTAAAAAAAGTTAAAAAAAATTGAATACGAGAATTTAATACAAAAGTATGAGCTCAAATTGTAAATAATAATTCCTCAGAAGAAGGTGAATAAATTTGAAAGTCAGAGAAACTATAAAATGACATTTCCCAAATATATTGTTCACCTATCGTGCATATAAAATATTGGTTTTTTTTTCTTTAAAAAAAAACCCAATGATTTTATGTTGTTTTGGGTTTTTTTTGAAATAGGAAAGAGATTCCATGACGTTGCTGTCGAAGTGACAAATAGTAGCATGTATGAACAACGTGGATTTTACAAAGGACCTGCAAAGACAAAGGAGGTAGTAGATATCCTTTGTGACTACCCCACCATTGCTCGCTACGTCCGACTGAAGATAATGGAAGGAACCGGAAATAGTCTCAATATACCTGAACTCGAAATATACACAACTTGACTTCTGTTTAATGGCATTTGGCTTTTATTTTTAAGCTTTTTGAAATGCAACAGTACAGTTTGTCGAAATCGAACCATTCTTTGATGATAGAAACCTTTGAACAGAAAGAGTAATTTTGTACGTCATATTAGAAAACGCAAAACTTTAACTGTGACCACTTGAGTAGTAAAATAAGTGTTTTTTCTAGTGTTCATCTCACATCCATGTAGTTATGTTGATATTCTTAAAAATGTTTACAGTGATTTTGGATTTACATTTGAATAAATGATGTAAACATGTAAAAAGAATCCATTTTGTTTCATTAAAAAAGAGACGAAGAGATCGAGCTGCGTCGCAATTGGCAAAATACTAAGCATTTGCTTCAGATGAAAATTAGTAATATAGGTCAGTCTCTAAAGAAGATAAACAAAAATAGATGTTATTGAATTAATCTTTTTTAAATGATACACTGATATGTAATTTTTTTTCGATTTCATTTTAAACTACAGTGTATTGGAATTTTTTTTTTTTGCTACTTGTTTGTTTTATTGGTTTTGGGGGGGGGGGTTGTTAACAAAATTTTCATTTCTCAGTAAACAAAACTTACGAGGCAATGGTCTATTATATGGCATACTTGAATATTTTGTAAACTGCATCTTAGACAGGTGCAAAGATGTCACCTTGGCACTAGTACATTTATCCGGGACAGTGTAACATGTTTAAAAGATATATGTGGTTTAAAAATGGGCAACCTTCTCATAGAGATGAACAAAAATCTTATTTAATTTTTGTATCGCTTAAAAATGAAATTACAACATTTTATAGCAGCTCGTTTGATATCTTTCTTCGTATTACTTCAAAAAATTACATATATAAAAGCTGAAGCTTATGTCTAATTAAAATTTTCTGCACTTGGCTATGTGGTGACATCGTTGAGACACGTGTTAATAAGTAAAACGTGTTTCGCATTCATTGTCATTCCATGTATCATGAAAAAAAAACCCATATCCGAGCTGTAGCGACGTTAATTCAAGTTGTGAACAAGTTGACAAAGCTGAACCCCCTCTTTAATCTTACTCTTTCTCATTCCAAAGCACAACAGAACAGTTTGGGTTTGTATGCCTAAATTTTAAACAAAGGAATAACCGTTAAAAATTGAATACTCACTTGTTTTTCCTTGGCCTGTGGTTTATGAGCCATGTGAAGTTTTTAAGTTTCTTTAGCTATCCTAAAACTTTTAATCATATCTACTAAAATTTGCCTTGATTTTGAAAAAGTTAAAGCAAAAACATGGTAGAAAATATTAAATATATATATATATATATTTTAATCCAAATCTCTCATGGCAGTGGGTAAAATCATATTTTTTTTTTTGGGGGGGGGGTTCGCTTGAATAATTCTTTCTTCTCATGATTTACTACTTATAGTAGCTTCCTATCATATCGCGGGTTCTATGGTATCGCGGTATTTCTGATTACGTATAGTAGCACGCGCTGAAATTGACATTTGACGTCGGGATATTTTTAGACAGTAAACAAAGACACGCTGAACATCACTGAGGTATATAATAGAGGAATCTCACTATAACATTTATTTAGTTTCTGGAAAAATATGCATATTAATAGATTTTTTAACAAATTAATTTAACTACCGCGATATCATAGGTCCGGCTCATAATACTTTCACGGGGGAATCACGGCTAATCATAAGCTCAAGCGGGCCTCCATAAACAATAGCATAATTTCATAAAAATTCTTTGCTTTAAGGCATAAAATTTCGTTATCAATTATATCACTTTTCATAAATTTCATGGAAATTGTAATAATCAATCCATAACTAACTACTTAAAGATATGCCCGTGATTATGGATTCAAAATCAATTAGTAACAGATTGATATTCATGTATGAACAAATTAATAACCAACAGCTTTAGTTACAGTTAACATTGTATCATATTTTTTGTTTTACTTACTCGAAACTGAATAAATTCAATATGTGCATACAAAATGTATTCACGCAGTGGTTAGTTCTACTATCCGTGTATTGCGAAGGAAACCGTCTAGCAATTCTAAACCGGAAAATAAATATGAAACATTTGAAATTTATTATACTGATGATGGTTTTTTTTTCTTGATAATCGTAGCTCAGCAATGGTACGAATTAAAAATTTCATCTGGCAGTACACTCTCTAATTGTAGCAAGCAGCAAGTCGATAGTATGTTATCGTGTGCAGCGATTGGGCGTGCGGCAAAATGTGTAACATACTTCTTTAAAGTTGATGACTATCTATGTTTATGGGATTGTAAATTTTTTAAAACTGATTATCTTGCTGTTGAAAATCTAGGATGGCGTAAATACAGTAAGGTTTGATTGAGATTTTGATAATATTTATGATTTGGAATACATGAAACAAAACCGAATTACAATTATATTTATGATTTGGCTATTAAAATCATTACTCTGTCAAATCAACACATTGGTTTTACTTTCACTTGAACAATAATAGGAATTCTGAAGCAAAAATGTACACAGTAGCTATCTGAGAGTAAAAAACAATATTTTTTTGTTTATTTATATTTTTTTTTGGGGGGGGGGTATTTGGTATGTTTTTTGTGATGTCAGAATAGTTCTCTATCAGCTTCAAGCTGGAAATTGAGTGATTACAAACTCTACAATGTCAGAATACTTTACAATATTTTGCGATAACACTATGACTTAATAAAATTTGCGATAACACTATGACTTATTAAAATTGATTTATTTTCCAGAGTTGAAATGGAAGAAAAACTCTGCTATTAACAAGACAACCGTCGGATCATCAGTTTATAATGGCCATTATGGAAATTGGGATCCAGGCTATGCTACAGATGGTCTTGTCCAAAACGGATATACAGACATGTTTCATTCAGAATTTGAGTCTAGTCCTTGGATCAAAGTGGATTTGTTAAATTCATTAATGATATCATGTGTTCGCGTTTTTATCAGAGGAGATGGTTTTGGTATAATATTTTTGACATATCTAATCAAGCATCATAAATAATAAACAAAAAATTAATATTAAGTATTTTACAAATTACCATTAAAATGAAAGAAATGAAAATCGTGATTATTTTTTTTCTTTTTAAAACTGACAATTGGGTTTTTTTTAAATATATTATATATATTTTTTTATATTTTCTCTGTTTTTCGTTCCAAATAGGTGAGAGAATCCATGACGTTGCAGTCGAAGTGACAAATAGCAGCAGGTATGAACAACGTGGGTTTTATAAAGGACCTGCAATGACAAATGAGGTAGTAGATATCCTTTGTGACTACCCCACCATTGCTCGCTACGTCCGACTAAGGATAACGGAAGGAACCGGAAATAGTCTCAGTATACGAGAACTCGAAGTATACACAACTTGACCTGGGTTTCCATAAATTAAAATTGCAAGTGGAAACGTCGAAATCAGACATTTTTGGGTAGCAAAAACCGCCTACAAAAGGATTCTGAGAGTATTAAAACCTACAGTGATATTTGAGAAACTCAAAACATCCTACAGTAAACATTTAGAGAAAACGGACATCTCCATATTTTACATGGACAATGTATGAATCATTTCAGATAGATATAATGATTAAAAATTATTTCTGACCAAAACCCTCATTCTTGAACTATAAATATACTTTTATATGAATTTTCAACATTTCCATTTAATTTCTAATGTTTTGTAGACGATAAAAAAAGGGATTTTTTTATACTGTCAAATAAAATTGCGAGAATTCAAAAATTGCCAAGTAGTATGAAATAACGTTTTCCATAATTAGGAATTGGGTGCTTTTTCATAAAAATGAATAAAGCGTTTAACCAACCTTACTATGACACATGTTCGCGAATGATCACGTAGGTTGTTAATTCAGTTGATTAAGAATAGATTTAGAAATTACATAACCTACATAACGGTCTATATAGTAAAATGTTTAACAGTTGTCGGTTTAAAAAACATACTTCTGACCCTGAAAAAATGAATTTCTCAATACTTTAAACCAATGATGAAATGGTTCGCGAGGACTATTTTTCACGATCAAGCCTTATACACACCTGAAATGCCATTATAGAAACAAGTTTTTCTTTTAATAGGAATGATCGGCATGTAATACTGTGGAATCATTTAAATTCGTGGAGGCCAATTTTCGTGGACTGTGGATTTTTTGCTTTTGTGTGGGGATGTAATTCCGTGGGTGCGTCGGTTTTCAGTTTCAGTAAGAAAACTAATTCTTTTATAATTAGTTTTCGTCGAGGATGTACATTCGTGGGTGAGGACTACCCACGAATACCACGAATATTGAGCCACTACGAATTCTAATGATTCCACAGTATATCATTGGCAAGCCCTCTTAATGTACTGCGAAAGCATTACAGTACATACAATAAACATGATAAATATGATATACATGTATCCCACCGTTTTGTCGATTTCCGAAATAGCAAGGCATGAATAAACTTACTCTTAGTAAGCGGAATGTAATTCCAGTTAATATTCTTACGCATGTAAAGAAAACCATGATTTTTATCATCTTGTACGTGTGTAGATGTTTTACTATCAAGGCAAACACGTTACAATACTGGGTTTTTTGTTGTTGTTGTAATTTACATGTAATTAAGATTTACATGAAGCTTTCACTGCATAGTTAATAAGGTAGTGTAAGGCGCAATGCGTGCGCAAATAGTTATATTTGCCGGATGCCTCATATGTACTCAACTGTGATCGGCCGAACACAAAAACGGATTCGCGGGAGGAAATATTCGCGAAGACGAGGCTCTCGTGAACTTCGAATATTCGAATATATCCCACATGAGAATAAAAGTTGGTTTATAGTATTGCAATTGGTAGGGTATATTTGATTATGTGTCAATCTGGAAATTGTCATTCCGGAAGGTTTACTAGTTAGTTATTGTCCGCCAGGTGACGTTGTTTGGAAAGGTTATATAAGGAAGTGTTTCGCGCGTTGAGTCAGTTGATGCAGAAGCTGTGATAAAGGAAGGTCGTTAAAAATCATTAGGTTACTCTTTTCAAAATATTATCATAACGGAAATTCTATAGAAATTAGTTAAAGTACATGCGTTATATAGATAGGGTATGTTTATTTATGTTCATGGAGAAATATGTTATTAAGTCCAGTGATCAGCCTGTCAACGCCGGCTCAGAAATATAAATAAAATGCAACCACTGACCACGGTGCGTCAAATCATTAGTATGCACTAGATCGCATTTACTTATTATGAGGAGAATGTTGTAGCGCAGTGTCCGTACGTATAAAATGGAGGTGCGGAAACACAGCTCTCCAGTAGTCATCTGGAAGCTGTCTTTCTGCCGCCTCTTTTTATACAGGTAAGATAAATTATAACACTTGCGCGCATTCTCAAAAGTAAAGTTAATAGATCCAGAGGGTTCAACTAATATTTTATTTTCAGAGATTTTTGTAATGAATATTAATGTTGATAAATTTCATTGTAATTAATATTAATATTTATTGTTAAAATGTCATATTAAATTGTTATATCTAAATAAAAGAGTAGTCATCTGGAAGCTGTCTTTCTGCCTCCTCTTTTTATACAGACTAGGACATAGGCTACTCCCCAGGTTGAGAAGGAGACATTCCAGAGTAACACCTTGGCTAGGGCACCCGCCAGGTGTGGGCATGTTGGAACTAAGATCTCGAGGATAAATATCATAACACCCCATATAACCCCGTAGTGGACTTCTATAAAATACTACTGGAGGCGTTATGATATAGTAGTGGAGAATCTAGGATCGAGCGCTATGATAATATCAATTGTTTTCGGGTTTTTTTTTATCCGCACAAAGTCTAGACGTGACTGAATAAGTCTTTCCTGGCTTTGTATATTTTTTATATACTGTAAATAAACGATTGAATATCGTGCTGTTAGAACAGGAGCCACGAAGAGCCGGAGCCGCGCTGAAAGAGCCGGAGCCATCAGAGCCGTGCTGTATGAGCCGAACGGCATACTCTAAAACCTGGCCTGGCCTGGCCTGGCCTGGCCTGGCCCCATTAGCCTGGCCTGGCCTCAAAGTTGGCCTGGCCTCACTTTTGGCCTCAAAATTGGCCTGGCCCCAAATTTGGCCTGGCCTCAAAAATTGGCCTGGCCCCAAAATTGGCCTCTACAAAAATTTTTGGCCTCAAATTTTTAAATTTCTCTTTTTCTCATTTTCTTAGTTTTAGATTGAATTTTTATTGATTTCTTATAGAAATTGAAATTTCCATGCTTTTTTAAGGTTTAAGGAATAATCATATGATTTTTTTCAGATATATGACAAGTGACGACTGTTCAAGTTTAATTAATTTAATCCATGTCTAAACACACAAAAAATACCGATGACATGCATGTACAGCTCTGCTCTTACTATTGTCAAGGTATAGATTTTGCAAAAACCAAAGCAAAAAACTAAGAGCTGCCATCCCCCATTCCCCATTTAAAAGTTAAACATCATTTTAAGAGACTGACCTGATTGATATCCAAAACATTTGTAAACTGGTACCGGTACATAGCACTGTGTAATGCACTTTAAAATTTGCAGTTTGTTTATATTACCTGTCAACACCAATCAAGCCCAAATTTCCCTCTCCAGCAGAAATTCGATATCAATCTTTTCTGTCGCTAATCTGCTACATTGGGGTCAGATTCATTGCCTATCCTGTCATTTAACATTTCACATGGTCTAATTTAATTAATGACATTTGTGAACGACTGCAACATTGCATCCTCCGATAACTTGACCCAGTGATGGTCATTAATCATCACCACCTGATTAGAGTAGAGTTTCATGCATGTGTTGTTTGTATATATTTAGGAAACATTTTTTCTCCTATAGGGAATTGTTATTGTCAGAATTTGAACACAGCAAAACATTTTGTGACCTTTGATGTTGGTAAGAATAAACAAATATTGGCCTCTTCCATTATTTCTTTCTCAAACAAGTTGTTGATAAAAGAAGAGTTACATAGATATTGTCCGATCCTGAGAGCAGTTTGATTTAAATACATTGCAAAAACAATATGCCATGGTTATACAATAGGAGGGCAAAATTACATTCTTAAGTTCTTCAGAATTTTAAACAGATTGAATAAAAATATATTAGAATGGATTACTTGACATACCTTTAGTCATAAGTATACATTGTTAGTACTATATTTTCAATTGTAACTATTATTTTTAATAGACTATCACTTTAAGACACTAAAGCCACCAAGTGAGATGTTTAATGTGCATTGAAAATAAATCAATAAAAAATCAATAAAATCATCAAATATGTAAAAAAAAAAATATAAAAATAAATTTGAGGCCAACAATTTTTGTTGAGGCCAAATTTGAGGCCAGGCCAATTTTTGAGGCCATGCCAAAATTTGGGGCCAGGCCAATTTTGAGGCCAAAATTGAGGCCAGGCCAACTTTGAGGCCAGGCCAGGCCAGGCCAGGCCAATGGGGCCAGGCCAGGCCAGGCCAGGTTTTAGAGTATGCCTGAGCCGAACCTGTAGATTAGAGCCAGAGCATACTTGTACATACTTGATTCTACGACAAGCAGGCGATTTGTTTTTATAATCAGTTTATGTATATATTTAATATCAATGCAGGTGTCATAACAATATTTCACTGAAGGTTCATGTCAAAACATGACTGAAGCAAAATAATTCCCGAATTCCCCTTTGAATTTGGGACGTTTCCGCACGCGACAGATTTTTTCTATGAGATGTAAAACAATATGTAAGAGGTCTAACTATCCCAGTTTTGTAATAATGCGAGGTCATTTGAATTTTTGATGGGTGTTGTTTCCGGAGGGGGATGAAAAGGCACGGGCTTGATTTTCAAGCACATGTGTAACTATATGAGGTAAACAAAGTATCACGCCTTGCTGGATGCACGTGTGTATTTTGTTAGAAAATTGTAAATGAAGCGTTGTTTAAAAATATTTTCTAATCAATAGAGTTGCACGCTACAATTACATAACCATGCCTCCTCCAACAGCAGAGAAGAATAATTTTAAAGAACGAAATAAATGCATTTTAGATCCCTGTTTAAACAAAAAAAAACCTTTTCCCCTGAGAGCCAAAAGAAGAAGCTTAAAAGTGGTGTATAGAGCCACCTTAATATTGAGGACGTGTACTTTGTTTGCCTGTTACCGGTATATTTCAAGCAGTAGAGAAATTATTATCCACATTCACTCAATGATTAATAGGCCATTAAATTTGTAAGTTTAGTAGAAAACGTTGTGCTTAGAATTAGTTACATGTACTTTGCAAAAATCGCATATTAAGATGAAAAAAAAGTCTTTAAAAATCGCCACAATTTTTTAAGTATTTATCGCCGCCGGTGGGTGAGAGGACCATGAATCTCAAATATATATTTCCCCCTCCCCCTAAAAATATCACTCACTAAATTTGGTCAAGATTGATCAATCAGTTTATGAGAAGAAGCTCTAGAATTTAAACAATTACATGTATATTTTAAAAATTATTAATTTGGGTAAAAACACCATAGCGATGGTACCAGCAGCGCGCTCATCGAGTTATCTCTCTTTTCCTGTGAAATGTATAGTTGTCAAGTTAATACCCTCAAAATCAAATGATACGAAGATCAAAACGTGAAGATGAATGCAGGAAAAACAAGTCAGGTCTTATAAAGGGTAAGAAAGAAAGTTTGTAATATATCCCATTATTGCAATCCAGATATAAATCCGATACAAAACCTCACTGTAACATGTACATATATATAGGTGGGCGAGTTGGATATTAAAGTATGCCGTTACAAAACATGTAATTATTACATGAACGAGATATATATATTATTCGTTGAATGTTTCCAGATGTGGAGATGGGTCTAGGGTTTGCGATGGAACTTTTCGTTCACTAGGGTGGCCAAAAGTCTACTTTTGGTATTTTTACTAATTAAAATATATGAATTTTCCTAAAGGGGAAGGGTTGCGAACACCCCTTTGGCCTTCACCCATTTAATGAATGCATGTGTTTCTATATAGTTTTATATAAGCAAGTTTCAGTATTGCATGCTTATGAACAAAATGGCAGGCCCCGTTTTATTCAGAACATTATATCTAAAGAAAATAAAATCTTCATATCAAATATCCAATACTGTGTGGTATACTTGTGTTGCTCATCAACTTTTTTCTTTGCATTTTGAAAAAGAAAATGACAATACTCGGATAGTATTTATGAGCTTGTCATCTCTTTTTTAATAACATAGGTATATCGTATAGTATCTGTATGTAAGGAATAATTTTTTTTAAAGTTTTAGACAGCATATAGATTTCAAACTTTGAGATAAATTATATGGCGTCAAGGTCACTTTTTAAATTATTGGTTTCATTTCCAACCTTCGGTAAGTGCGATTTTATTCCAACGCGATATTTTTTAAGAAGTGATATATATATATATATATATATATATATATATATATATATATATATATATATATATATATATATATATATATATATATATATATATATATATATATATATATATATATTTGTGGAGAGAATTTGTGCAAAACAACTTTTGGATTGTTTAATCTACATGTAGGTTAAAACGTATGTTCAAAATGATTGAATTGATTGAACAATAATAACATACACTGCAATTCACAAGTTGTTTTCATATTGTATATCATACAAATGATCACTCTTACTAGCAGTACACGGAACTACGTACCTTGAAAAACCATTGTGCAGTGAGAGTATGGTCAATAAAACCAATATGAGCTGCAATTTCCATTTGAGATTTTTTTGTTTTATAGTAAAATTGTAAATTATGTACTTCAATTACAATTAAACGGTCTCTGCTTTATGTACAAGAGCTGATTTGCAAAACATGAAGGTAAATCTGAGGTACAGAAATCTTACTTTTCGATAAATTTATAGTCGTATTTATCATTATAATGCAAAATAATCACAATCACACATCAAGCAAAATGATTTTAGATAAATACAGCTTAAATAGCCGGGGGTACCTTCAACGCCGTCAATGCTACGCAGGAAAGTCCTGCTCATTTTCGTTCAAGTTAAAAAATATATGTATACTACGGAGAAATAAGGTTTCGCTCCCTCTTATTTAGTACGGTGTAATATTCAAATCTGCCTGACGTTCGAATTGTTTTCATTTTGTTTTACTAAGTATCGATTATCATTTTCTTGTCCATGTTGCTGATAATCGTAAATATGACGTCAGAAGTGACATGTGTTTCTTTAATTGTGTTTATTCATTACTGAGAAAACAAACATACTGTAAACAGAACTAAGAGAGGTCCATTCAGAAAAAAGCAATAATGGTCGCTTTTTACGACAATCGAAAAGTGTCCTTCAAAAATTTAAAATTTCATTTAAAACGTTGTCACATTATTTTTAAATAAGCTTTTTGTGGCTTAAAAATAACAAAACTTCCAAATATCACTTCATATTTAAACAGACTCATTAATATGCAATGGCATGTCCATGTAAAGAATTGTTGAGAAACATTTATTAAATTGATTCAATTTCGATTTCATGCAGATTTTTTTTTTCTGGAGAAACATAAATTGATTAAATTTCAATTTCATGCAGATTTATTTTTATCCAAGAAACCTCTTCATAATCATCAGATGCAATCGTGCCTTTTGGGCAGAAATTGACTGAGAGAAAAAAAAATGAAAGAAAGAAAGAATGAGAGAGAAGAAATTCCATCGTACATGAATGAAATTCATATCAATGATGACGGCATTTAATGAAATGACCAGCCGATCAAGTGCATGGTAAACTTCCAAACAAACACCTCGTCCGGCAACTAAGGACAACGATAAGAGTAATTGAGCGAGGTATCTCCCGCGTTTATTTACTCGAAAAGGCTCTTTGTTTACATCGGAAGCAGGAAGTAGCAGTATATGACGTCATTTGGTGAGAATTACGTTTTGACTGAATTGTCCAGCGCTTAAGTTTGACACCGACCTGTTTAATCTAAGGATGAAAAAAAAAATTCAAATCAGGATGCATTGGCATTTTATTAAAAGGCAGAAATATAATTAGAGATGTCTAGATTTATTAAATTTCTAGAATGGGAGATTCGTGACTTCAGTTAATCTTTAGATACAATTTTTGGGGGTTAGTCCTTGGATATACATTTTCCATATGCATATTATACGTTTTCATTTGAGGGTGGGGGTCTCCTATTTCCGTCAGTTAATTTGAAACGCAATAAATATATTTACATTGGAACAAAAGCAAATGGAAAATCGCGTGTACGCGTTTCTTTATTAAAGGTCAGTAAAATATATCGTATTTAATTAATGTCATTATTTATGTCTGTGAGAAAACTACAATTATATCAGTCTTTGATAAATTGGGCCATTTTCAAAGTAAAAGATTCCATGCAAATATTGACTTTTATGCATATTGAAATATTTCTTCCGCAATATGCATGGAGGAGGACATCGTGTGATATGAAATTCTTCACTTTAGCAAACACGCAATTACGTAAATTAGTAGTAGCGGTCGTTCCTTATTAGGTTTTGTCTAGATACGTTTTTAAGAGAAAGTTGATTATATAAACTTCTTAAATAAAAATATACATTAAAGTGTACTCCAATGAACCTAACTAGATTGTTTTCTTCAAAAACATTTCTCATACGTAAACGTGCAAGAAAACGATACTATAAATAACTCTAAAAGTAATCATTGATTGTGAGGAAAACATGTTTGTAGACTGATCTTAAATTATTTAATAATAAGATATGAGTTATATCATTACGTTTGGATGTGGTGTGTGGTAAATAATGTCAATATATTTCAAAACATTCCCCTGCATGGAAAATTAAATTGCCTGTATTTCAGAATATGTTTATTATTGATAAATATATTAAGTAACCAGTTTTTTTCCCAATATAGCTTGCTTGTTTCAAACTTGTTGCTTTCCTCATATATTTTAATGCATACGCGTAATATTTCACAACCATGTCAATCTCCAAAATTTACTAGCGTCTATGTAAATTTTAATAACTTAATGAAACATGAAAAATAAATTTAGAAAATGTTAAATTAGTTTGAACAATATTTCAAATAATAAGAATGCATCAAATTAGTCATGTCTAAAACACAACAAGTCAAGAAGAAAAATGGCATTGGGTTTAATTTTAGACAAAACGGAGTATTCCTATCGTATATCAGTAATTTTTTTTGTATTTTTAGGGGAAAGAAAATGTTTTATCACCATGAAAATATGCAGCAGAAATAAACAGAATGAAAATTATTTTTAAATTTCATTTATGGACATTCATTTTGGAAGATATCGAAGGATATGAAATTAATCATTCTGACATCTCTTTTAAAAAAAAACAGTTTCAACTTGATCTAAACTAATATTGCCAATGTATTCATGTACTTGCAACAATAGAGAAACAAAAATAATGTTTTTACAATTTAGCAAAGTAGGATTGTCAACAAAGTCTATCATTATGATAAAAATATGTTTCCATGTGAACAGATCGCAAGATGAATTTTCGGTATCACTTACAACAACAACAACAAAAAATTGAGAGAAGGAGGACCCTTACATGCATTTTAAACATCAATTTCTCACCTGAGCGGAGGTCAGTTTTATTGCTTAGTTATTAACTGTTCTGCTTAAATCTCGTATTTCATAAACCCCGTCTATTACAAATAGACCCGCCGTTGTCGGCCAATGGAGTTATATTCTTCCATCACGACATGCTGATGGTAGTAATGAAGAAAGGAAGCAGAGGGAACGGTGTTGTAAGCTTTTTTGGAGAGGTGTAATTGTCAGTGAAATATCGATAAACATCGCGACATATTTTTTTTTTCTTCTCCATTCCATTCTTTGGGAGGTAAATCACTTTTTGATCATAGTGAGAGGAAAGCTTTGACGAGGTCAAAATACCGAATAAAACACCCTGAAAAGGTGACTGTTCCTATCTACCAAAGAATCTCGTATTTGGAATTTGATAGCACACAGTTTCTATTCCCTCTCAAAATATTATTATATACATGTAACATTTTTTGTATGCGGACTTCTCGGCCTCCGATTTCAAACAAATTCTATCTCAAGCACATGTTCCACGAGATTGTTTAAGCAGATAAGCCTCTGCCCCCCCCCCCCTCTCTCTCTCTCTCTCTCTCTCTCTCTCTCTCTCTCTCTCTCTCTCTCAAAAAGTGTATTGAACAACAAAAACCAATATCAATATTTAGATACTTTTTTGCGTAAAAATATTTCGATTTTAAGATTTGAAAGACTAAAGAAAAATAAATAAATATTTGTGAAATGTACAATTGACAGAGTAACATCGTATTTATAGAAAAATTATCTTTGGTGTTGGATTGAAACTTACAAGTGTAGACAAAAACCAGATTAAGGTAAATCAATCCGTAAATGTAAGCAGTATAGTACATGTATACCAAGAACTTTAAATCGAGGCTGTTGAAGTGTTCTGTTGAAGTTACCCTTCTTTCATCTAAAACAAGGCACGTACGTCTATCAATATATAAATGTATATCGGAAGCAGAATATATATATATATATATATATATATATATATATATATATATATATATATATATATATATATATATATATATATATGTGAGAGAAGACTAAGAAACCATAAAACCTAAAACAAGGCCCGTACGTCTATCAATATATAAATGTATATCGGAAGCAGAATATATATATATATATATATATATATATATATATATATATATATATATATATATATATATATATATATATATATATATATGTGTGTGTGAGAGAAGACTAAGAAACCATAAAAAGTGCAGGGCTTTTTTTCAATTAAATGCTCGATGTTTGTGAAGCAAATTTGGTTTATGAGCAGAGGCACACGATATTGCTTGAATTTAGAACTGTCTCCATACCAATTAATTTATGACAGCTTACACATGATAAAGTTATTCTGCTGAATGTTAACTGAAAGGTCTGAAAAGGTGACTGAATGGCCTAGCTTTGTCATTCAGTCACCTTTCAGTCACATTTCAAACGTTGGCTGAATGGCACAGTTTCATCCTGTTAGAGTTATGCCATTCATTTACCTATAAGTTGCCTTTTCAGTTACAGTTCAGTCGCTTGAATGGCAGAGTATAGATACGAGACCAATTTACTTTGCCATATTTATAACATATTGGTATTCAATAATCTCATCACCCCTCCATAAAAAATGAAATTAACAAAATATATGGTGTATAACCAAAGTTTGAATTCACACTGAACACTCACAAATTGAGTAAGTACACACACACACACACACACACACACACACACACACACACACACACACACACACATATATATATATATATATATATATATATATATATATATATATATATATATATATATATATATATATATATATATATATGCTTAAAACTGGAAATACATGCAAGATAAAGTACCTTATGCATTATTTCATTATTTAAAGTAAGACCACAAGGTTTACTGACAAAAAATAATCTAGCGTAAAAAAAGACACTTTTCTCTATCCTTTTTTTCAAGGCAAAATGTGTAGGAATCTGAAAGATTATTAAAACTTTGGAGCGGTTGATCCAAAGTTAGAAATCTGAACAAACTTTAAAAAAAAAACTTAAAAAAAAAAACAAACAAACAAAAAACTTACAAAAAAAAAAAATCAGTTAAAACCTGAAAAATATAGTTATAGATTTGTGTTTATCAAGTGTTTTAATAAAAGATTGAAAAGACTGTTTAAAGTTTCACGTGCTACGTAGAAATTGTTTATGATGAAACCATTTAGACCTAAGAAACTTTGCTGTGAAATTATAATCATGTAGCAGCATTACAGTACATGTATGTCACAATAAAGTGCAAATAGAGCATCATATTTTTTTTTTGTTTTGTAACTCTGGGCACATTAAGGCCAAAATACTGCGGCTTCTTGAAAGAAATTGTTTCCAAAACGAAGAAGAGTAAATCAACAGGAATGGTAGTTGTCAATCACAAAATGACACAATATAGATTTATTAATCCAGATAACATGCTTTTTTCTTCTTTCTTTTTTTTTTTTTTGGACATTGACAATATGATATACTGTTGGCAGAATTTATATTTTGTATTCCATGTTAAAATATACACGCGTACATAGAATTCATAAATCAAGTCTTGAAATGCCTGTGCGTATGATTTACAAATCCGACCGCTTTAATAAAGATATTTGATTCCAGTTTTCCAGAATTAGCGCTTAGCCTTTTTTTGCAAAGTTGATCTGACTATCAAAGATGCCTCAAGCATAGGAGTAACAAAGAGAACAATTAGATCAGCACAACCTCATAAAGATTATATTAGCAATATAGGCCAAGGCTGGTTTGAGAGAGAGAGAGAGAGAGAGAGAGAGAGAGAGAGAGAGAGAGAGAGAGAGAGAGAGAGAGAGTTATCTAATTCGCCAAATTTAGAAGAAAATATCGAAAACACTGCGAATCTTAAAACCACAATTACCTTGTTTCGTCCGGTGACGCATCAGCAACTTTGTAATCGTCGTCACACCTTTTAAAAGCAAAAACAAAAGTGGAAGAAAATGCTGTCGTTATATCTGACATAATTTTCTACTTTGACCAAATGAATGCCGTGCATTGTTATCTTTGAAGTAAACAATACGTCTAGCAAATGTTAAAATATACCCCCAAAAAATTGAAAATAACTTTCAACGATACAGTAAACAAGTTTATTTTATGGATGTTTGAGTCTGTTTTGAATTTTACCTGCCGCCTGTGAAACTGCATTTTATTCTAAATTTCTTTTTTTTTTCATGGCAAAACAATCATTCTAAACAAATATTAATAAGAATGCATTCATTCATGCTGTAATTTTACACATTAAACGACCCCTATAACATTTGGAAATCAAAGGGCGGACAACACATATATATCAATTCTGAAAGTTTCAGATGAATGTGTCATATTGTGGTCATAGTTCAGAAATATTATATAATTGTAAATTTTTATTGACTCTGCTGTAATGGCTCAATATCTCGAGACGTCTAGTAGATTAAAGAAAAACGGGCAAGAAATATTTAAAAAAAAATTAATTCATGACAATTGAAATGAAAATAACGCAGATAGACCATTAAAAATTTGAGCTATAGGAAGAAGAACGTTTTGTGCTGAACTTGTTAATTTTTGTAATCTGGTTTGTTAAACGCAGCTAATATTACATAGATAACATAACTTATGAACTGTATGAGAATTCATAAATGAAAAGATTTAAAGCCATAAAGTCAATGTTGTTCAGTGGACACAGCGTTATGCTTTGCTTGCATATTCCCAGGCGCTGTACATGTAAATATGCCACCGAAGCATTAAGAGTTAATAATGTCATATTTACTTAGAAACGTTGTTCAACACTATTAATGTTTGCCAAATTCTGATATATTTTTTCAAACGTTCAAAAAGTATCTGAGAGCATGTGCGTTTATATGGCTATATTAACGCATCGGGTTGGTATACATGTATAATTACATGTCCTTCGAACCATCATTTTCATTACCTTATCATTCGATGCACTTCGTTTTTCTTGTCTTTACTATTTGATTATCGATCTGTTCGTCGTACCTATCTTTGCCAACACTTCCTAAGCATCATAAATGTAGGTGGCTAAGCGGTTTTTATTCTAACATTGTTCGTGTTTTGTTTGGGAGGGAAAAGTGACTTAATTTGAGGATAGCTGTATCAGCGGTGTGTAAAATTGTTAACGATAACCATCTACCGATGCCGGTGTTTTTCATAACTCATAAACAACGCCAGCAAACTGAGTATTAAATTTATAATGACAGGTCCCTTTCATAAATGTTGCACATTCCCCTCTCCCTTGCTTGTATTGTGACGTGACGAAACAAATTTGGACTTCCAGAGGAGGAAAACTAAGTCACTGATTAAATCGGTATGAATTATCTCACTTTTACCAACTGTACAATGGAATTTGTGGTCAAAGTTGAAACTCAAAAGAAAAAAATTCCCTATCATAATTGCTCGCACCTGCACAGGTGATCAATGGTGGGACAATTTGCTTGAAAAGGGGTCGCCATATTCTTGGCTGATGTGAAGCTCACGGTTGCTCCTGCTGTCTAGAGTTACTCTTTACGGGAGACGGAATTCCATTCACTTCATTCGACTCCTGATCTCTCTATCCTTTGCAGTACGACTTCCTTTATTTCCTTTGACTTTCTTATAGTCAAAAGTTCACTCGCCAAATGTTTAGAAAATTGCTAATAGGTTGGTTATGGCGATTAGTAACGCGGCCATCTGCATGTACCCCCACAGGGATGTATGTGCCGTGCCTATCCTTTTGTTAGACCCCCCATAGCACCCCTCAAATACACAAATTAAGGGTAGGTAATATGAATCATAATTAAGAGAAAGTGCAAAGAAAAATATTTGTCCCCACAGTCATACATATTGGTATCTAGCACCTTTATGCACCGGAGAACATCAATAATGGAGTAGATTTATCCAGGTGCAAATCAATAGATTTGGACGCATTACTTATCAAATGTTTCAAATTTGACAATATCTAATGAACAGGGCAAATATCTAATAATACCGTGTATACCCGTGCTAAACGATTAAGATAACAAATATTTTATAGTCGAAATAATCCGCATCCATCAATTGTTATGTGCAATGTCTCTTCACATGTCTTTGAAATTGCTCTTTTATCAATTTACTGGAGCTCAATTAAACATCAATGCCGGGTTAAACCTCAATTGAATGGATTAGGATTATCGATTACCTACATTAGTTCTGTAATATGAATTTGTAGAGTGTGCTTTGCAATCACAAAAATCTCACCAAGTTCAAACAATCTTCTGAAGCAGAATTGATATATATAACAACAGTCTATAGGCTCTTAGAATAACTATGTCATACCCTTTGCTTTGCAGCATTGATAAGGGTAGCACCATCGCAACACTCGTTAACAGCTGGCTACACTCGAAGACCTTGTTCATTTTTTTTTTATCAAAATTGACCCTTTAAATAACAGATCATTTAAAGCCTTATAAACGGGGAAAAAAGATAACATTATTCTTGGTGCTTATAGCGAATCTAGATTGAACAATAAAAAAATTAAACCGTTTAGCTGTAGGTAGACAAGGATCGCTGCAATTGTTCTGAGCAGTTATGTAATTGCCGGTCAAAACAAGCCCCCAATAGACTGCCCACGTGTGTATTTTTTAATTTTCAGATTTTTCCAAACTTGTTATTTCAGCAGGATCGACTCTTTTTGATATAAGACTGATAAAAGCCAGTAGAACAATGGCCGTGAACTAGGTTTCCTCTATGCAGGGATCTTTTATACTTCTTGATCGGAATTATCGTCGTATTTCATCTGTGAATGAAGTGGAGGTCATACCACCAACAATGAATTACAACTCTTTTAAATATAAACAAACAGTCGAGCATTTAGCCACCCCGCATTGATCGTGTGGGTTATACTGCAATTACTAATTTTCATGAGGTGGTCACTGTTTTTTGTCAACAAGCTTACACCCCATGCAGATAATCTGTCATTGAGAAGGTTAGCGATACCAACACTTTTCTCTGTTTCATTTTTCACACTCCACACTAGCGATAGCACTCGTCACTCATTTTAAGATGTGGTCACATGTTTTTGGCAATAGACCTATATACCCCATGCAGATAACCAGTCATTTTGGACTGTAAGCAATGCCAATTACTTATTTCTCCTAAAGTACCCTTTCGCTATTTTACAATACAAGATTTTTATCGCAATTAGAAATAATTTCATGAATCAGTTATTTTCTTTTGCCAAAAAGCTTACAACCCCAATGCCGATACCGGGCATCTAGTAAAGAAGAAAAAAATCCGCCAACGATTAATATTCTCTTCGCCACATTTCCATTTCCTTTTTACTGTATTACATCGAGTAAGTTTACTTAATAACTGGAATATTTATACAACATGAAACATTCTTATACACTCGTATTTTTTCCATGGGAAAAAAATAACTGTGGTTTTCAAC
Source organism: Magallana ariakensis (assembly GCA_020458035.1). NCBI lineage: Eukaryota > Metazoa > Mollusca > Bivalvia > Ostreida > Ostreidae > Magallana > Magallana ariakensis. The sequence continues at coordinate 49,727,372 of CM035813.1, forward strand.
CTGTCGATACCCGGAAAAACGATGTCAACCAAGTTGAATACTATCTGCGATTTGTGGTTACAGTTCAGTTCTCATCTACGAGGACGTTTACCGCCACATCATTCGATCATCGTCCGATGTTTTTATACCACTGTTCTTATTGCACTTTAAGCCCTTTAGATGTTATTTGATGCGGTTTCTTTTGTATGATATGTCGAGATGTCCACATCAATGAGATAGTGGACGAGTTGCGCATTTGACTTGATCATCTGGGTACAATTCTTGGGGGGTAGCCTTCCTGGCTTTTGGCAAGAACAGACTGCAACTGCATCGAATTCAGGTTTTTTTTTTATTTAGTTAGCTGCAGAGAGGTTAACTTTATCTCAGTACATTCGATATTGGCTAATGAGTCCAAAACAACACGATCATTAGGGGAAAAACACATTTTCTGGCGTCTCAAAAGAGCAATTCAGCGTTCCGCCGATGACAAAACAATTCACGATTTAAAAAAAAAAGAAAACTTCGGAATTAAAAGGTAGAAATGAGAGCTATAAAGAAAACATCACAGAAAAAACACATGGTTAGCCCTTAAAATATGAATAGAAAAAGAGCGTCGAATTTTCCCGTATTTTATTTTTTCCAGGTTTCCTAGTGCTTGTACACTTCAGGGGTATAATGTTTACATCCAGAAAGTTCACGCAAAGTGGAAATAAAGCCCCGTTGTAGATAAACTTCTTTTCTTCTAATTTTGAAGCATTTCATCAACCGTACGTTAAAAGTACAACAAGAAAACTTTACAAACCAATCATTGGGGGATTTTTTTTTTCTTCGTCTTTTCTTTCTACAGCTCGGAGTTATTCATAGGACCCTTAACGCAGAACAACAAAGACTCATTATTTAACAGCTGTTTACGAGTACATTTACAAGAAACTTTGTATTGTGAGAGTCTAAATTTAACACAGCATTAATCTTAACCGTTCAGTATTAAGAGATAACAGCGCCCCCACTCCACGGGTAGCGTAGGACACAGTGCAGTGGACTTTTGAATCACTATTGCGATCCGGGTGCGTGAACAAATGTCGCTATATGTGCTTTGAATTTAATCTGTTTACAAAATAAAAGTGAAAGAGAGATATGGTGTACACCGTTGTGTTGATTTTGATAAGTCTGATATGTAAAGAGCCATGATTCACGACGCCAGATGATGAATTTGGTCAACACTGGAGGGGGTCCATGTCAATTGCACTTTTCAATGGGGGAGAAGGAATTACTTTCGATAAGTAGATTTTATCTGGAGATTATCTTATATCGTTGGCTGTGCTATCAATTGTTCTCCCTTTTCTGTCCGTCTGTAGAAGCATTGCGGGAGGCCTATTCTCACCACTCAGGCCATACTATTGTAAATTAAAAGTCCAGGATGCATGGGATACTATCAAGACAATCGGTGTCAAACTTTCGCGGCGCGGGAGACTCACGCAGGAGAGAAAGAGAGAGGGAGATCGAGAGACAGAGCGAGGTCTTCGAGATAACTTTCCAAACAGAATTTTTGTTCCTGCAATGCGGGAGGTTGATTTTTTTCGGAAGATGATTGAAGGCTTTTCTCCTTCAAATCTCGTCTACGAGATTTGTCATGCTAAGTGTGATTGAGGGAGGTTTGTGATAACATTTATGTAACCCAGTCACGATATAGACATTGTCTCTGTTTTTGTGATGCAGATTCAGTGGCAGTTTATGCTTTTACCAGCAATAAAGGGGATAGAGAGAGAGAGAGAGAGAGAGAGAAAGAGAGAGAGAGAGAGAAGAGGGGCTGCTTTAAACAAATCAAATAGAATGGTTTCCTGGTTCCTGTGAAGTTTCGAAGAAGACAAACGCGGAAACAAGATCACTGTTCTTCAAATGCCTTTTAACGATTTGACCTACTCAAAGTTTTGCCAGGCCCTTGGCATTACACATTTTGTAGGTAAATTCCTTCCGAGACAGAATGATGTTGTTGCATATATTTAACAAATACTGGAATAAAAAGTAATAACTTTTGATGAAAAATATTTAAAGAATTATCTTGCAATTTTATTGTGAGATTTTTATAGCATTACCGACCTTGTAATTTTTTTCCGTCTCACAGAAAATTTGTATTTAAAAATGGGAATTAAAATAGGTAGACATTTTGCATATATAGACTTGAAGCTTAGGTTGAATCATTATAAATTCAATAGCAACATTATTATTGCACAAAAATTTTCCCTTACTTAACAAACCGGATATTAGATGAATATTGTCTATTTTTCGCTTCTTTTGATCCATAATACATGTATCTCAATTTTTACGCTTTATTTTAGAACACTTCAATTGTGTCCTATATATTATTATATGATAATGCATTTAAAAAAAAAACAGGAGAGTTAAATAATATTAATTATAATCGATGTATGTCTAAAATAAATTAACTTACAAAAAAAAAAATTGGGTTTTTTAAAAATCATTTTTTTTTTGGTAGTTCATAAAATAATAATTTTTTTCGCAAGGTACCTAATAATTTTTTTTATTTTTTTTATGAGATATGTAAACCACAGAGTGCTTTTAGATAAAATCCACAACTCATATTTGTTTACTCCATAGAAAAAAAAACAACATAATGGGTTGAGGTTTTTTTTTTGTAGAAAACATGCGTTTTAATGTTGAAAACCTGCGAATTTTATCACGACTGCCGGAAAGCGAAAAAGGATGATCACATTCCTTTTTACGACATCTTTCTGTTCTTGGAATAAGCTGCAAAACCGCAAATGTAAAGAAGCAGTGAAAGTATCTACTGGATAACACGGATTTATTTTTGATTTACACAAACATCCGAAGCAATTCCGACGTTGTTTGGTTTTGTATTGTAGATAATTCTATGAAATAATGCCACAGGGAAAATGTGGTCCGAAAATGTAAAATAGATACAGTCAAAGCAGTTTAATTTTTGCAATGTACTTGCCAACCTTCATCAAAAATCATGATGCACCGACTTGATAGAGTATTTTGGGATTGCATGGATTTTAAATAACATAATAAATGTCTCATACGATTTGAATGTATTTACCCCCACCCCCCCCCCCCCCCACCCCGCTTCCTTAAAAAGCGACAAAAAACCTTTATGTGCATAAAAAATTTCATACAAATCAATAACTATGTAAAGTTTGATAAAGATTTGATTTAGCTTGTGATTTTGATTTATTTGCCATATTTCGAAATTGCTCTTTTTAAATTGGCAAAGTATAACATTTATCGACATATTCGCATTATTAAAGTCAAAGGACGGACTTTCTGTTAATTCTTTAAGTATCTTAATTCAATCATGAGTAAGGTTTTCATTTTGTTGGTGTGCACACATTTTCTTTTTTAAATTATATTTTAAATACGCGGCTAACAAAACAGGTTTGAAAGTACACTGTTAAATTATAAATTTCGCATATAACTTACACCCACTCAGTAAAATTAAGAAAAAAAAAATAATAAAATTTCTACTTCATGCCACCTATCTACAGGAACAGTAACTCTACTTATATTGAACTGGCCTTAAGCAGCAGTTTTTTATATATCGGGAAAATGACGACCTTGATAATGTTGATCAATGTGATCAATGATTTATTTGAATTCTACAAACATGTGGATATAATTACAGTATATTGACACTAGCTTGATACTAGATAACTAGCTAGTAACGACGCGATGATTTCAATTGCACCCGTTTACAAAACTAACGACGAATTCAAAAGGTTTCCTGAATCATAAATATTTTTTTAACCAGACAGCATTTACACACAATTACATTAATTTTCTTAAATCTGTAATAAAACTCTCGATGTTTCTGTTGCTTTTATTAATAATTTACATGTATATTTATTTTGTTTTGAGCAACCATGGCATATCCAGCTCTATGATCGCTCGGTAAATTGCTTTAATTCGTAATGTCATTTAATTAAAGATAACATGTACATATGTAGATCAAAAAATACAATTTAATATAAGATTATGCATTTAGTTTTTTGTTGTTTTTTTTTTTTAAATTATAAAAAAACCAATATTCTTTGCGCTTTATCATTCTAATTTGCAGGGTTGAATTACATGTACACTAGTACGAAGTGGGAGTTCTGGAAAAAGAACGGGGGTGGAAGACAAGTTGTTTGACCTTGGTTGAAGGGTCAAATGTTCCTGAACTTTCTTGTGTGTTCTTTCGGTGCAGACACTAACCTTCAAGATAAAAACGTTTACTCAACTGCACATTAATAAAAATAAGACAAGAAACCCATTGATTGAAATTACCCGATTAACCCCTTGTTGCCGCCATAACTTGCGTAATACAATTTAAAGAATACCTTTTGGCACACTGACCCAACATTCATTGCACAATTTCAGCAGCACTTCTTTTTAAAAAAAAAACCCAAGAATGAAGATGTTATATTGTTTTACTCCACTAGTAAATCCTTGTATCAAGCTAACGTCATAGAAGCAGACAATGTATTTTTTTCATGTCGCCGCCTTAAGATTTGTTCACAATTTAAATATGCTCACAGTAACCTCAAAATAAATTTTCTTTACTAAAATTAATTTTTTTTTTTAATAGAATAGTTTAACTCAATGGCAAGGTCTTACAAAGTGGACGACGAGCCGCGGCTTTGATTTACGGTAAATATAGCCGCAATGATGCCGTTTGGAGAATATTTCGTAATTTGCAAAGCAGCAACGAACTCCGAACGTTCTATGTGGATCGGTGTAACACTCAGATGTAACCTTGTCAGAACGAGCGAAGACAGCGTTTAACAGCGGCCATTATCCATGTAATGAGTGAAAGAAGTGGTATATACTTCAGCGCTTTACATTTGGTGATTTATGCCAGCGTTGCATAACGTTCACTCTGTTTTTTTTTTAAGTGACTGTGTTTATTTTTCTAGAAGAAAGTCCTGTGCCCAGGGTTTAAAAAAATCCCACAAGTTGCTTTCAATTCCAAGTCATTGACAGTTTGTTGCATAAGAATAAGTAACAGCGCACCTCAAAAATTAATGTATAATTATTCTATTTGTTGATTGTAAATTCGGCCAAAAGTCGTCACAAAGACAAAATTTCCAGCGTTCAATTTTTTTTCAGTTTTAGAACAGAAATTAGTTGATATGACATTTATTTCTTTCTCCATGCTAGGAGATCAAAAGATGACTCCTTTTGGGTATGGTTAAGATATGAGGCTTTTCATGATTGGATATACATTTGGAGAACGTTGACATTTAGAAACATTGAAATCTTTTGTAAACGGTGAACACATTTTCTTAAATTGCGGTCATACAATGAATTATTAGCCCTTAAAGTATTAAGACGTCCATAAATTAAGATATTTTTGTAGAAGGCCGAAGCCCTTGCCTTCAACATTTGACTTAGGATTGATTCACAGATTGGAAATAAATTACGAAAAGGTGATATGTAAATCATTGTTTTCTGTTCGTAATCAATAAATCTCGCAATAACAAACGCTTACATGACTTTAATTTGTCGTTTTTTTTTCGCGTTCAGAATATGATATGAAGAAGTCGGCTTTTCTAACTGGCGACATTTAGCAAGGCCAGGCACCTGTCATATTTGATAGTTTTATAGGGTTACTAAGCTAATTTCAAGAAACATTACGAAACAACTACTCAGACATTTTTTTACAGGTAGGTAAAACGGAATATGGAATATATAGTACAGCGGCTTTTGAAGAATGAGCATTAAGATTTTTATCAAAATGTTAAGTATTTTAATTCCATTCTGACAAACCTAGTTATATATGAAAATATGGCAGCCTGGTTGTCATAAATAACCCACATCGTTAGCAGAAAGGAATGAGGAAATAGTGAAAATGTTTCGTAAAACTTTCGAATTATGTAACATTGCGATTTCGAATTGGGACTGTTGACTCACAGCGTAAATGTACAACAGAGGCGAATGTCAGTCTCCTGCATTTCTTTTTTTTCTAAATAATTCAATGAAAAAAAAAATCACAAAAATTATCAAATATAAACTTTATTACATAAGGTGGTATTATTGACTTGGAGAATCATCATTGTGTTATCATTTGATCTACTTAATGATTGTATAAAAAATCAAACTATTCCAGCTAGGCTATGTCATTAACATTGGTGGTTTGATTAATATTTAATTTGTTTAAGTCCATCGGACACCTGTTTTTGTAAGATTACATATTTACAATTTTACGTACACATCTGGACAATTATATATTTTTAATTGGTTTGTTAAAATCATCAATTAATCAGCTAATAAATGGTTTTCTTCGAATAATTTTAATTTCACATCAAAGAACAATTACAAGAATTTATTCACATTTTGATTTGATAGAAGAGTACTTTTTTACCCCTTAAATATTTCAATCAAATTTAATGAACAACGGGCGTGACGCGAAGTAGTAACTAAGCATTTTTGTTTCTGTTTACTTTTCTATCCATATCCGGGTTAGCGCCACCTACACACAAACATTATTGAACGATTTCTAATAATTCGTGTTTTGCATGTAGCAGATATAAAATGAAAGCGTTCTTAATTAAAAACTATTCAAAATAAAGGCAAAGTGGGTTTAAAGATGTATCATTACATTTTGTATTTTCTTTTTAAATTTATTTTGATAAATCTACTGATAGAACAAGCTTAAGAGTTTCATTTTTCTTTGAGTCATTAAGGGATTTTTGAATTTTTTACGTCTAGTGTTACATTTTCCTAAATAATATAACATAAACATTTGAAAGAATTATTTCATATAAAAGATAGTGATATATGTGTTAATTTTAGCCATGATGAACTGTTTTTCAAACTTCTATCATGTATTTTTGTGTATCCTATATGCTCTTAATGCGTTCAACGTGAAAAGTGCATATGTAACTAGGCTATTAAAAATTATACTTTCAATATTCTTAAATTCATAAACAATGAATCAAATTACTAAGTAATATGTTTAGTCTGTATAATTTTCTTAATTAATATATGTCTTAAAGAAAGGGGATAAGGGGTTTGAGAGACAACTAAAATTATCATCTGAAATGTAATTGGTGATTAGTAATTAGCTCTGACCTAAAATGCAGAGAAAATCTATTTGGCACTATGATATACTGAACAGTTGTTAGATATTGTTTGATTATATTAAATGGAGAAACACAAGGATTGGGATATTTTTTTCGTTTATGTTAACCCCCACCCCCATGTCGTTGTCTTATTGTTTTAAATGAGGTTACACATACTCACCTATAAAATTTAATTATGCTAACTAATGTCAACAGAAGATATAGGTTCACGAAAAAAAAAAGAGCCAGTCATGTAAACACGGGTGAATCAGGGTTTATTTGGATTGAATAATTCTGCATTGCAATTCAAACTTAGATGGACAGCCGATTAAAAACAAACCGAGATTATGGAAGCCTTTGATTTATTCCCCCAGAATGGGTATTGTTATGACGCAGTGTAAATTAAGTTCATTTAAACATTTTGTTAACAAGTTTCAGCACTGACCAACATTGTTATCACCGAATGAACTCCGTTATCAAGTTGTTCTAATCAGAAATTCAATAAATCGCACGCCGTAACTTTTTGATAAGTGTATATACATAGAAGTATATAGGTTTAATCAATATTGACTTTTACATGAAAATAAAAAAAAAATCTAAGATTGTTTGTTGTGGTAAGAGTTTCGGTATTCCCCGGTCACTTACCAGACTTACACATACATTTAAAAAAAATATTTAAAAAAAAAACATGGCAGCCGACCAAATCTCGTTCCGGTGTGGGAGTGCGCATGCGTTTGAATAACCTACACTCTCAGAACGAACCAATATTAAGATTATTTATCATAATTGTTTCAATTTAGTAATGTCAATGAAATATTGGTTAAATGTATTTGTAAGATTTTCTATATTGTCATTGTTTTCTAACCTCTGATTCATTCAGGGAAAAGATCCATTTTATATTTCACAGGTAGCGTGTGGGAGCATCAGTCATTAATTAGCAAACTGTTTATTTCATTAAACGCATTATATCTTCGAGGAGGCTGGATGGTCAACAAATTAACCTTTAAAATTTTACATATGATTTACCTTACCATAAACTATTATTTAGTTTAGAAAAATTCCTAAATTTGAGCTTCAAAATTTTAATATTTCTTGTATATCTTTATACAAATCTCAATATTATAATAATGTATTAATATCTTGGGTTCCTTTGTATATTATTATTTTCTCTCTTTATTTTTCAAAAAAAAAAATGTGCTGGGAAGATAAGAATATAATCACTGTAACACTTCAGAGGATCCACCATATTTTCCCAGATTTCGTGTATATATTATACAAACACTACACATATTATCAACAGAAAAAGGCGGGCGATACTTTATCTGTTTATTGTTGGACAATGTGTTATAATTCCAACGATGCGTATGCTGACATCTCTCTGAATGTAGTAATACATACTGGGCGTTCACGCCTTAATTACTACTGTAAAACATGGCATAGCAATCCGCGGGCGAGAGGAAAACGAGGTAAATCGTTGCTTATTACCGATATATTTTCATCTAATCTAAGACGACAATGCAATGCTAGGTGGAGGAGAGCGCTGGTAAAATCTCATAATCAAAAAATTATTTTTTGAAAACTCGCTCTATCGACAACTTGCCTCAAAATGTTTGGTTTAAATGTCTGTGTGAAAAAAAAAATATATATATAAAACAATGATATACAACTAACGTTTGTGTGCACGTGACTAGAACCAAGACTGGATTGAACATACATATCATTTTTCTGTGTACAATACTGAATCCAACGATTAATATTGCAATTAAGAAACCTGCTTCATTAATTTCATTTCTTGTTCACAGATGAGCCTTTGTGTGGAAGAGATGTGACTAAACAACACTTTTTCGTTCATCCCAGCAGATTACGTAAGCAGTCCCATTGTCAACAAAGAAGTCTTTTCTTTACGTACATGTCCTTCTGCAGACTCCTTCACAACAAAGCAAAGATTACAGAAGTCGTCCACCTGTATTGTATTCCGATCCCGAACCAGACACTGTTTACGGAAATTACTCACTGTAAAATCTAATCCTGCTTTCTTTCGTTGCTCAAATTTGTAAGAAGATAATGACATGCACGTGTTTATACAGGTAAGTATGTACTATTTGTCATGCAAGGCAGGTGGGAAAAGGTAAATGAGATTCAATTACTTTTTTGTCTCGTCTTTACATGATGCAGGGTTGTCAAACAGCAGTCATTGTGTTGTCGTCGAGTTGTCACCCCTGCTGTCACCTGTTTGATTGGCGGTCATCGAGACTCATATTAATGGATTATCAAAGGATGAAGAAATTTGAGAATAGATTGTTTCATCTCATTCAATTCAGCAGCAATCGCGTTTATTAGACTATTTTGGGACCCATCAAAGAACCTTCATTAGTGTCAATATCTCAAAGACGTCGACATGATTGTTGTTTTGTTAATTTATGAACACAGTATCAAAGTAGCATGGTTCTACAGAACCTCGTTCCTGGCACATTGACCTCATTTTTCCACAAATGACCCCCAAAAATCATGTTTGTATATGTAGATTTATGTAATTTTCATTTATTTATCACATATTTCAGAGTCAACCTTCATCATTCTATGTTATAACGCGCACCTGTTTTGACAATGATATATTATTAAAAATCCAATTGTTTATTAATTAGAAATAAGTTTTGAAACCATCGTTGATAGTGAAATTTTATTGTAATGCAACATGTTTTAACTTTTAGCGTGGATGCAATGTACATTGTGTTACTTATATGAATGTTTAAAAACGTGATGCTTATATACACAAGGAGCAGAATTTCCCAATACTCTCTAAAATTCCACTTGAATTTGAGTTTATTTTAATTTTTAATTTCTAAAAGATCGTGCAGCTCGAAGATTGATTTTTTAACCACATACTAAACGCATTCAAAGTTCGACCCCCAAAAAAATATTGCAACGACCTTCTGATTTGATGAAAAACTAGGAACCTGTCAGATCATCTATGAATGGGTCTGTCATGTTTCTGACAAGATTAAGAAAGATTTTCAGGTCCTTCGATGGTAAGTTGTGTGGAATGCTTCCCTCTTTGACATATCATTTCTTGTTGTCTTGCTAACCTAATTTCTTGCAACAAAAATGCATGACAAAACTTTTTTCCCCATTTGCTTCAGGTATTTCCAATTATATATTACCAGGTAGTTTGCATATTAAGATGTTCTATATTAATTAGATAAACAAAAAAAGTGTTTGATTGGCATGACTCAAACCTCAGTGGTATGTTTGGAAAAGGAACTAAATAAGATAAGATAAGATTAGATTGAAAAAAGTTCTCATAAATAGGGAAACACGATTATTTCAAACATAATTCAGGTACGGTGATACTATTTACATGAATCTGCATCACATCAGATCTGGGGGGGGTTGTACTGTAAACGAATTTTTTTTAGCGTGTTACGTTATTTTGCAAGAAATCTGGGTTATTTTCTTTTACAAAGGAGCGCTAGGTTAGATTTGTTCAGCGTATTTTGCTAACTACCGAATATAACAGTTTACTTGTATAGCGTACGCCGCTTTCCTAAAAAAAGAAGCTTAATAAAATAAGTTTACAACATATTAGCTATATAGTTTACTGCATATCTATCTTAATGAATCTAAATGAATCCTGTGGAACCTTTCATCATACGATCAGGAAGTTGTAATTAATTATCATTTGGCCATCACGTTGCTATGAACAATGGTCATGTGACCAACAAAGTTAATTCAAAAATAAGAAAGATATAAGAAAAAAAAACCATAAATGTAAAACATTCCTTTAACCAGGAAACTGTGAAATTATTAACCACAAAACCAACAAATGACATTCTACGTTTATTCAAATGCAGATTTGATATTTGTATAAACATCAATAAATTGGAATTTTCCCATCGGAATGCAGCGTGCTTCGATCTATAGTTATTGTTGTCCGTAGTCTGACAAGGTTAAATATTTAATTAACAAAAGGTCAGCAAAGGTTAATCATAATTTACTACTCCTTTCATAAACACTTGCTTATTATTATCGAATTAAACGCGACAACTGTTCCATTACTTACATTGTCAACCAGATGTTTCCTTCGGGTTTTTTTTTTGTTTTGATTAATACATACATGTACATGCACACGTGTTAATAAAAATGACTTTTTTTATTGTTTAAATTGTATCATATTTTGGCACAACAATCGAATTTTATTGCTGTTTTGGTTTTTTATTTTACATAAATTGAATACATTTTTCTTTCATGTTTAAATACACTGTACCTTGTCAAAGAAATCTGTTTGAAAACTTTTGAAGCAATTTTATTTTGCATTATTAAAATGCTAAAAATTATGATAACAGAGAGAGAGAGAGAGAGAGAGAGAGAGAGAGAGAGAGAGAGATTTTAATTTTTATTTCAATCAAATTGCTGTTTTTTAAGATATGTTAGTGATTTTTTATTTGCAAATGACATCAGACCATACAGGGTAAAAAGCGTTGACTAGTGTTATAAGTACATACTAGAATGAGAACAAGTCACATTTTTTGCACTCAGATTGATTGTGTTATTTTAGTTAACATCGCTAGTGTTTACTATGAAACAAATTTCTTTCGTATATTGACGCAAATATGGCATGCGAAATTTGTAAGCCGAAAGTACGTTATCTCTATAAGTGCATTCTCTGTATTTCGCTCTAATTGTGTTAATAGGACAGTAAACGTTTTGTAGAATGAAATTTTAAAAAAAAACCCACGTATTTAAAACATGAAATGGTTAAGCCTTCCTTTAATTTTGGGCTATACTTTATTTATGTTTAGTGTTAGGACACCGACTGTACGCAGAACTATTCTCAAATATACTCAAATTGTTGAAATTATCTCTTTACATACTATCTTTTAATTTTTTTTTACTCCTCTGCTTTGTTTGCGGGAAAAGTAGGGCCTTACCCCAAAAAGAATATTACCAAAATTTGTTTACGGGCACAAGGTCGACCAATGAATCATAGCAGACTTAATTTGATACAAAGATCGCTTCTTTAGAAAATCCCAATGACAACGTCTTTTAAAAAGTATCTAAATCAACCTTTTAAATCCATGTGTCTTTGATAAGGGCCAGGAATCGGTCAAAGATAAAAAAGGACCGCACCCATTCATATTATCTGAGAATCTCTTTACTCTATTATATGTTAACTCCGAAATAGGTTACGCATAGTGTATAATACCCAAAATACACATCTGTCTGTCAACTTCCGGTTTTCAAGGACATATCTGTCAGTCAGAATTAACCATCCAGATGAGACATTCAAAACCTAATCTTTGTACCTTATTAAACCTCTAATCAAGATTTTTTTTCTTTAATTTTAAAAAATTTCAAGTTGACGTGATATACATTGATAAATATCTATCATTTATATAGAAATATATATTGTTTTCAACAGATGGCAATGTACTTTAGTTTAGAGCTGTCAAATAATTTATCAATATGGCGTTTTTATTTTGGCTGATACCTTCTTTTGTTGCATGCACTCTTGCAATTCGAAATTGGTTAAAAACGTGGACCGTTTGACGTTTACGACCCAATGCTTCAAAATCAAACCATGTGCTATAATTGCAGGCATAAATTAATGCACTTTGTGAATTGTACTTGTTTCAATATGCATCTATGTTAATGGCATTTCACGTGTTCTTTGATAATCAGGTTTATGATACATCATCAATGTGATCTTAAATATTTCAATGAAGTTAATTGTCGCATATAAATTTTAATATAATATCACTTCATTGAACTTATAGCTTAACAATAATATGCTAAATGTACTTCTTTAAAAATGGTGATGAAATGCATGAACCAATTTTATAAATACTTTCATGATGCATCTGATATTAATATCTTTTGAAATTTGTTTTTTCTTTAAGAAAAAAATATATTGTTGCAGCTGAATCTGCCGTCTCGCATTTAAATAAAGAAAATTGCGTCATGTCGATACCGTTATAAACAAAAAAGCTGAATGTTAAATACTTTGATAGCTTTTTTTTTTATTAATTTAAAACTACTGTAACAAATCGGGAATATTTTTATTTATTTGATTATTTTGCCTGTTCGTCGCAGCATTGTCGATTAAAATCGACACACATACGCATGCACTAAGAAAATGGTATCAACTTAATCCAAATGATATCATCGTTCTCTAGAGTACTTCAGACTTAAGTAAGTGCAACTTGGGACTGAATGGCGGGTGTGTATTGCGAGGTTATCAAATGATTTCTTTAGATCTCCTCAAGAGGGATGTGTATTGTTAGCCAGCACAATCCAAACTGTCAATACGTATTTAAAGATCTACCTCAAATGTGGGTTAGCAGGGACATCTAAAACCCTTGCACTATAACACACGAAACGCACAAAAACTTACTATAAAAACAAGTTTTACGCTTGAGAGATGCCGTCTTCAACTATAGTATAGTGTTATTGTGTTAACCAAGTGCAACAAGCTTGCTGAACGACCTTGTAGGCAAATCCGTTCGTAGAATGGGCATAAAGTACAAAAATACGAATACATACTGTCTTCATACGCCATGCGTGCTTGCATAGGTAAACGGAGGGAGTCCAGCGATTTTTGGAACCTTTTAACACACTTCATTTGATTTTAAAAATCCAGACGGACTGAATTGTTAAAGAGACAGATATGAACCAGTATATTTAATATTCCTGTTGATATGTATAAATCATTGTTCCTTTTGCAAGCGATTTGTATAGAAGAACACAATTTGTAAAATATGTAATATTGCATGTATCGCATTCTACTGTTTGAATTTTTTGCAAACTTGTTTTTGTTTTTCGGCTATAGAGTACAGTACATGGAGTGGAGGCGGGGATGATACCTCTCCAAGTTTAACATGACACTATTAATACCTGCTGTGTAATGATTATCTTGCATTTTTTTTTTAGGTGGCCAATCCAGGTTTGTCCGATAAAACGATAGCCCACAAGCCCATAATGTTCTTGAAACAAAAAAAGACCTCCGCTACCACCATCTTGGGTATTTCATCTACCGAATGGATTTTAGAAGCGCTGGGTGCAATTGTAAAACCATGATAGTATTATATATTTCCTTAACATGCAAGCAAATCATGGTGATTTGACAACTTCATGAAACCAAGTCTTGAACTCGGAGTTCTTGCGTGATCGACTGAGCACGCCTTTCGATGCCAACCACATTTCGCATTAAGTTGCAACAAGTATTACAAGACGAGGGTTAAAAATATCACACTCGTTTGGGAGGACACTTTGGGGTGCACCAAATAAACAGCTCTGAGTTCTTCAAACAATCAGTTGTTATTACAGAAGGATGCTTTGAAAGAATATGATATTGACTGTACTATTTTGACAGTTTTAAATCCACCAGACTGTCTAATCATGATTGTGCAAAAAAGTAAAACGTCTCCTCAGACAGTGTGCACTCTATCATTAGGGGATAATTACAGAACACAATATAACGTTCTGTAGACAAAATGGGCTAATTTATGCCGAACCATTTCGCTTTTTTTCTCTCTGTTCTCTCGCTAATATATTAGTCTAAGTGTTCTCTTTGCAATACTTTGGAATATAATATTGCAGGATAATAGTTCTTCCAACACAGATGTCATCTAGATAAGCTTTGGGCATATTAATAAAAGACTTCCTGGAGATCGTCATAATTTAGTTGATAAGGATTCACACAATTCTCTTGCAACCAGACTAGATTGTATCACCCAATGAACAAGAATCTAGACCATTAACATTTGATGGTCAGTATTACTAAGCAAAAAAAAAGTTTCGAGGGGATATTTTCAGGGGGGAATAATTATGGTGTAGACCATTTAGCAAAGAGACAATTATTTTTATAAAAAATGAAGAACACTTGATTGAAATTTAGACCCAGTATTATTACATAAAAGGGGGTCACCATGGCGGATTGTTTGTCGGTCAGGTTTCCGTTTGATCTTTTAATCAATCAGACAAATTTGGTCTAGAATGAAGTCCTAATTTGTTTTAAAGTCATATATGATTTAGGCGTTGACTTCGGTGTCACTAAAGAAAAAAAAATTCTAAAAATAAAATATCGAATTTCACAACAATTTTATCTCGCTGTCAAATAAATATGGTAGTGCGATGGGTGGCATTGAACATTGGGACTTTGAACAAATTATTTCCCGTAGACATCCGTATATGACAAATGTTGCAATTATGTATTTTGTTCAGAACAGATTACTTAACTTCTTAATAAGGTAATTCAATATCTGTATGATATGAAGGTCATAGTTTGATCAATTAAGAAAATCAGCAGAGCAATCTCCAACTTATCTCTCTTTCTTATCCATTGGGCGTGGTACTTCAATGGGCCCAGAATAACCCTTTAACATAAAACGCGGATTCTCTTTATTCATTGTCTAGCCTTTTATAAGGTGTTCACAATAGATCGTCTCCATTTTCATGGTCCAATCACTGCCAATTTAAACCCATTCAGAAACAAAGTAAATATACGCAAGTTTCGTTAAATACTCTCAATTGACAACTATTATTAATATATTTAATGCAATCGGAAGTTTAAATGTAGGATGAAAGATCACGTGTATGCGTCAAAGCGATTGGTGGTCCAAGAATAATATCCGAAATTGTCGAAAAAGTTTTTCATAGCTCTTTTTTCAGTTGAAATAACATTTATCTAATTAGAAAATATTATGTGTGGCCTTAACGTATTTGGTACAAAAGAAAATAATTATGGATAATTTGCCACCTTCAATAGTCCAGATGCATTTGGGTTTGGCAAAAGGGCGCGAAGAGTAAATAGGAAATGGTTAACCAAAATTTTGGCAAATCTGTCGTCCTAGCACCTGACAATATCAAGATATGGTATGTTTAAAGATCTAAGACATAAAGTTTAAGTTCTGTAAAATATAATCTCTCTAAGATCAAAACCGGCCATCTGCTTGTGTATGCTTAATAAAGTTCTTTTGTTAGTTTATTTGTTTTTAAATTTAAGCGAGTGGTGTTGTTTTATTGTATAGCATTCTGGAAATTTGATTATTGTTCATATATTCTCTTATTGTTGCTTTATCTCAGTTGCAAGTGTTTTTTTTTTTTTGTTAAACAATCTAACAAGAAAAAATACTTTAAAAAAAACCCAACTTTATTAATCTTTAAATCACTCTGATTTTTACAAGTAATATGATATATAATATGAAAATCTTCTAAAATGTGAAATATTCATGCGTACATGTACATGTTACTGTATTTTTCATGACCAAACTTCCTTTTCCATATTAATTGATACTCTATTTACATGAACGTTCATTTACATGTATAATCTTTGCTTTATAATGCTTAAATGTGCCTCAGAAATGCAGCGGTACGCGTGTACTAAATGAATACTGCCCCCGTTGTCAGTGTTTCATGGCTGGGTACTAGATTTATATATTCAATTATACGCATACTAGTATTATGAAAGTGTAATTTATGGATAGAATTCTGGTACACGGTTCTATGCTTGGGGATACAAGAGGCTTGTCACATTTTTAAATGGAGTCAAGGATAAAGAATTGCAGTGAAGTAAAACAGTTACTGTATAGAAACGTGAAGGCAAACCACTCAATATACAGGAAAACGGTTTTTAAACACGATTGGTATCAGGATCTCGGCTGATCTTACCGATAAGCTACATTATCAGATGTTTGGAGATGTAAAATAATTATCACGTAAACCACCCCTATCCTGACGAAAAACGACACCGTCCAATTGTTATTATCGCTACTGTGTAAGGTAGCGAGCTCATTCTCGACCCTTTTCTTTCTCTCTTCATTGAGTATTTAGATCGGGTTCGGTTTTCATTTATCCATCCTCTATTAAATAAGCTCAAAATCTTGTTGGGAGGTTGTTTCGTGTCCTCACCAATTGTGTTATTCATTTTCCCGGCGATTTAGTAATCTTTTTTTATTCTAATTACATCTTCATCATGTTAAACATTTGGCGTACAATGGGCTCTTTAAAATTCCAAATATTCAAGAATGCCTTCTTGCAACAAAGATGAAAAGATATTACATTAACCGAGGCGATCAATAGAAGAGAAAATCCATTATTTAAACTAAATCCTTAAATTTCACGCTTTTCACTTGTAACATCACATGCACAATTGCTTCAACATGATTTCTTATTTGTTCGCGTGATAGGGTGTGTTAAGAATACAAATTTAATGTTTAACTTTCGGTCATTATGTGAGTGAAATGAAATATATTGGTCTAATTCTTTTGCCATCCATTCCTGAGAACACACACACGTTCCGTCTAAAATTAATATTTTACTTTGAATATTATAGGAAAGGCCAAACCCACATAATTAAATCCCCCGTTACTAACCGCTCAAAGTATTTTTGGTTTTCCTCTACGTGATTTTGTATGCAAAAGGCAAGCTGCAATTATACCCGATTGTTTAGAAAACAGGAAAGAATATACAGTCATACAAAAGGAGGTAAATGCTTAAAGAATTCCTACAATACAATGTAAGTAAAGGGACAGAGCGAAAACGATAAAAGAACATGCACTTTTCGCTAAATTAAAAATTGCCACTCAGAATTTTGAGACGTGACATTTTGCTTTCTCTTGTTTGCAATGAGCTTTCCCCAACCTTTATTTCCGCTGGGTAGTATGCGCTGTGTTGAGAATGAAGCTATCTTGAACATTAACATTTTGCTTGTAAAAATAACATTTTATTTGCAGGTAGCAGCAATGAAAATAACATAACTGATATAGTCTGCAGGCAAAGCAGTCATATGCAGTATCCAACAATATTCATGAGAGACATTTATTTTGAGAAGATGAATATAGAATGCATGCATTAAATTAAATTAAACAAGACACTTGTTTCTAATGTACATGTATCATCTTTATTGGTGTCCAGTACGTATTAAAACTGAGAAATTCCTAATGAAACCTAAACTGATAAAAATTGATAGAAAAACATGCGCGGATCCAGAACATTTTTCATGGGGGGGGGGGGGGGTCCGAAGGATAATTGAGTTTGCCAGGGGGGTCCGAGGCATATTTGCGATAATTTTACTATGTAAATTTAATAAATTTTCATTTTCCAGGGGGGGGGGGGTCGGGACCCCCCGACCCCCCCCCCCCCTCTAGATCCGCGCATGAAAAATCAAATTACTTTTCTTTTTAAATGGCAAATTGAATTAATATATCTTGATGAAGAACATTTCTACAACCAAAGAAACAAATGAATTATTAAAGTATGAAAACGTTTAATTTTTCGTCGTCTTCGTGATATGATATTTTTAACCTTGGCCTTTCTTTGTTAGGGTGTATTGTTTACTTACGATCGAGTCGGACACCATTACTTCATAATCCATGGTTATGCCGGTTGATTGTGTTTCATTTTATAGAAACCTCTTTCTTTAACACAACAGTAGATTTTACCCTATTTATTACATGTATACACTGGATGGAGTTATTCAGTATCCGTTTCCGGTCGAAAACTCATCTGACATCAAATGAACTCGGCGTCTTTAATTTCTTCTCATTTTAAAGATTTTGATATATGCTACCATTTTAAGAATAAATAAACATTGTGTTTAATATTCAATACCAAAAACCACGCGCCTTAAGTGTTATGTTGTTTAAATACACAATAAGCTCCTTACATCATAAAGAAAGATCTCATTTCTGATATCTTTATTAAATATTAAATTAAATCGAATATCCTTGAAAACGTACTTATGGGTTTGTATCTCGATTTCTCACATTATATTTTTCTTCGCGTGTGACAAAAGTGTTCCTTTGAAAGTTGATCTTTATCGTACAAACGATTGTAAGGTGTTAGCATGGGTAACCTTTCACATTGAAAAAGAAAATAAGATGCTAAAATGACTTTCATCTTTGAAGTTCTACAATTTCATGTATTAGATATCCATGTTTTAAAAATCATTGATAGATTTACATGTTACGTAATCAAAGGGTCTTAATAAGATGTCTGGATTAATTTGCGTTACACATATTGATGTGCAGTGATATGTATGCATCGATATATAAAACCTGAAAGGGTTTTATAACATACAAGTAAAGTAATTAAAATTTAATAAATTGAAGTACAATGATAATTTCAATTATTCCTAATGTTACCAGCATTACTGTTGCATCCAATAAAGCTAGGACGGTGAAATTGCTTGCCAGTTGAGCAAAAGAAACACGATGTTCGAGCTTCAAATATTTATTTATTTATTCCTTCTTTGCTAGTTAGGACAATTTTAGGTATTTCTGATGAGACCTTGAAAACGTCTGATCCACTGTTGTGTCAGAATCAGGTACAAGCAGGTACGAGCGTTACTTTTTTGACCCAAATGCACTGCAAATCTTAAAATCAAAATGAACTTTTGCTCTGAATTTGACGTTAGATCATGAAAGTCAAGAGCGGTTTATTCACGCGTGTTGTTTCTTAGGAAATGTCCAAAAATGCATGTTATTCTTTTTTTGGTCCATCATTTTTGTGCATAAAACCGTGGATTTTCGTCTCTTCGTTATTTTAACAGGAAAATGTGGTAAGGTTTTCTTAAGAACCTACTACTCATTGGGGAAAAAAAGCCGAAAATAGCAGTTGTTAAACACATTCGGTGCATTATTTTATATATTCAAATAATCAATAATCATTATCTTTCTGATAAACGGAGTCGCCCACCTCACCCCCTTAAATACTATAGTATATTAAAAACCTGTGGCAATACTATGCACTGGTTAAAAAACAAGGGTAAAAATAGAAGACATGATTTTATATAAATCTTCAATAGACAATTTAAAAAGACACAGTTTCTTTGAAGTGATAAACACGAAAAGTATTGAAACAAAGTAGATAAATCACCATAGATAAGCATCTGGATTAGGATCAGGTTTCATTCGCCGATTTATACCTGCTACATGTATCCGATTTCAGAGAAAACAAAATGGCCGGCCGTATCGTCTGCAATCTATGGCGGTATTAGTCACCTTGGTGTCGAATTTTAGCCAAAATTGTTAACAATGAGTAACAAAGAAAGAAAGTGTTGGCCCGCTATGTAAGCATGGCCCCAGTGATGTTCATTTTGGGTGTTTTTTTTTAATTTTTTTTTTGTTGGCAAAATCCAAAATAACTGTCACATAAATTCTATTTCAGTATCGTGCAATGTCAAGCCTTGTATCTTTGCTGCTTTACTTCTGTGACAAATGCAAGATACAACGTTTCTAACTAAGTCTTTTTTTCAACCTCAGAAATGGACAGTATTTTTAGTCTTTCGTTAACAAGAGATTTGCTTTATGTATGTATATGCATAAAAATCAGTTTTCTTGACATTGTGTATATTTTTAACTGGCAACCTTTAATTTTTGTCGCGCTTAAAAAAAAAGATTAAATGTTAATCTTTCTATCTATACAACCCAAAACTTCAATGCTGTTTACATGTACGAATGCAGGACCATTAATGTTTAAGAAATGAAACAGCAAATTTCATTTGCACGATGCATATGCAAAAAAAAGCTATCATAATGGATATTGGACAGATTACATAAAGCGTACTTAGTGTAGTGTGCCTATTTTTTGTTGTACTTGATATATATAGAAATGCTGATGGTTTAATGCATTGTGTTTTACATCTATTATAGCTAAAAATATTTTCGAGCTTTGTGTTTTTAATATCGCAAAAATTATTATTGTCTGTTCGAGTCAATGTAGTTTAGTTTCAATTTTCTGTTGTTGCTGCAATTTTACATATGTACTTGAAGCAGGTTAAATTGACTGCTTGAAACTTTGTTTCTTTGGTTGACGAATTGGTTAATGTAAGAAATCTTACTGGAATATTCATAAAATACCACTCTTCCACGTTTTTATAATAAAAATAATAACGGTCTATGAATAGCTTCATTATATTCCAGTAATAATGAATATCGCATTAAGTAACATCGCTCTAAAGGACATTTTGTGTTTGCCTTCAGCCCGGAAACCCGATTCTCATTTTATTGTTTTAAAACGAATGTTTTGTGACCTAGTTTGCATCTAGTTTACCAGGAGGTGCAGTTTCCGCTCAAGAAAAGAAAGCGGAAAAGAATATTTTCTTCTCGGCTATTCGGATGATGTAAATTTCGCCTACCGCGAACTTGACGCAGGGTCTCGTGCGCACGGGTGGAAACCGTTGGTGGAGGAACGTGGTAAAAGTGTCGCTAAGTCATTGATTGCATAGTAGATTATGAGTATAATGGCCTCTCCGCTGGCTGAATTGTGAGTAAATCCAAGATCACAGGGCTGTAAAATGAAAATTACGATCCTTGAAACATAACCATATATGGTAATGATGCAAATGATAATGAAAGCGGCTCAGGAAAAGTGACTCCTTTAAAAACCAGACTTTTCGAATTCCATGATTCGCTGTCCTCGGGACACCAGAAATGGTACTATATGTATTATTATAGCTTTTGAACTCTCGTGGCTACCTCGAAATTACAGTTTGCATGAATTGCTAAATGGTCTCAATTATCTTATTAATAATTTTATCATCGCACATTCTTTTCAGTTAAATTATTTTTCAAATCGAAACAAAGCGTCATCATATAAATACAATATAGTTATACGTAAGAAAAACCTACAGTTATCACTAATAAAAATTAAAACAGTTTACTATGTGACGTCATGTTCCCTCGATCTATGTCTGCTCGCAGCGAAATTCTCGAGTCGCCCTTCGTCATGCGTCACAGAGAAACAAAAACTAATGTGAAAGCAGACTTTCGTTTAATTAAAAATAATCATCCCTATGAAATTAATTACAATTTTTTGAAAAAAAATGCGAGGGAGGTTTTTTATGAATCGGAAGCTGTGACGGGCACCGGTTATGACGTCATTTAAGGTGGTGTAGCTGAGTTTCTAAACGCCTCATTAATCAATAACCTCAGGAGAAAACAGCCGGTATCACAACGGAAATTACAATCATGCAGTGAAATGAAAAAGTAATTCTCTCTAATAATACTTATGAATTTGAAAACGAAATGAATTACATATCTGCAAATTGTTTTGCGCGGCTCAATTCAAGAGAAGTGTGTAATTGCATAGCAACATATTTAAATGAACACTGATTTTCTTTCGTAATTAGAAGTTAAAGAATAAATAACGTCACAATGATTTATGCTTAACGTCACCAATAATTGACAAGGTTAGTAAAAGAATATTTGATAATTAATTAATCACATTGCGGGTAAAATGTTATTATTTCAGGCAATTAACAATCAAGGAGATTTTGCTGATATATTTACGTTTTTACCGCGACATAAATTATGAACAATAGGAATTCGCTTATATTGAAGTTTTCCAATATTTGTGATTTATTTTCTTCAAGAAACATAAGAAAGAATTCTGTCAGGGTTATATTCATATTTTTGGATACTTGCAATATTTGGTCGGTCGAGAAACTGAAATGTTGCCTTGCATAATGAGTCAATTTCTGTCAAAATGAGCCCACACTTTTCACAATTAATTATATTCATTGGGTTGATCTTTAGAGTGAGCAAAATGTTTACCATTCCGTGCATGCTTTCTTGATCTTCAAAGCAATGGCGGTCACGCCCCTTACTTAATGTGTTATATGACAATGCACGTTTACTATATTTGGGCAAACGCTGTGTAAAATTAATTTTCCTGAGGGAACGGGTTTATGCGAGTTGATTAATATAAGATTCTGTCCAGTTCTCGACTTTTGTGTGTGTGTTGTTAATTCGGATTGTAAAGTGTTAAATTCTACGAATGACATAATATCTGTAGAAACGATCGCAAATTTCTTTTGTAAAATTGTAATCAACTACTTGGATGACTTTAAGAATGATTTATGAAACTTAAGTTGTTCAATATTTTAGTGAAATGCTAATTACTCTGATTGAAGCAAAATGACATCATGTACAATAAATGATGCACTATGTATTTCATAGAAAAGCAACCATAAGAAATTGATTTGTCTCATAAAGTTACATATAACATAAGTTGTACATGTATAAGCAGAATTATCATAACAGAAGATTTTTTCCTGCATTTTCACTTTTTCTTCATGAAGCCCATATTGCTTTGTGTAAAATTAATAAATGATAACATTTTTATATTTGCAATACTGGATACTGATGATTTATAAATTTTATTTATAAATTTCTGTACATTTATTGTAAGGTTTCATGTCTGGCAGACACAAAATCAAAATATATATAGGGAAAAAAATAAAAAAAATTGATAAGTTTATCATTTTTAATTACATTCAAAAATAATTAATGTATCATTGAATTCAATCACAAATCGAAATGCAATAACCAAAGACTTTTAAAATATATTGAACGATATATATATATAGATGACGAGCGTAAGAATTTCAAATTCAAATTAAAAAAAAAATAATGTAGAGAACATACTTCATTTCTTAAAATTTCCCCCAAACATTTTGTGGCTTTTATTTCAATGTAATTTAAAGAACCAAAAAAAAAAAAAATCAAAAGAAAATGAAATATCTTAAGAACCGCGTCTTAAATTTAAAAGTCAATTTGACTTTCAGGAAACATCGCAAAAATTTGTCCTCTATTGACAAGCTGTAGAATGCCATGATTAATATTTCCAATCAACTTGTTCATTTCGATATTGCTTAAGGGAACAGTTTATGTACATGTGTGCGTGTAGTAGTATGCAAATTATACAAAAATCTCATGATTCCTAGAACAGTGTCACAGCAAAAAAATGCTGATGCATATACATATAGTTATTACAGCCTTGACGCGAATAATGTCTTTTTGAAGGCCATAATTATAGAGAACTAGGTAGGTTTGATTAAATATGCACCTTTCTTGGAATTATATAAATATAATAATTGTGTTATCAAACTATTTATCTTCATGGAAAGAAGGAAGTGGAATTATTCTCCGATTTGTCCTGCTGTTAATTGCGATTTTTCTGATATGGGTAATTTTTTTTATCATGTCTGCTTCATATGACCTCTTTTTTATCAGTGAAATTAAGATGCGGTTTTTTTTTTTTTTTGGAAAACATATCTTAGCAATAATCTTAATTACGCCAGTGAAATGTCATTGCAGTATTCTTTGCGGTACCATATCTTCGTTAAATGTAGATGTCTATGCTGATATAGTGTCTACTAGATAATGATTAATGTAAAAATCATATTTATCTCTTATCGTTTTAAAATCTTTTAAAAAAAGTAAACAGAAAATGTGTGCTTTGTTCTGTAATTTTGCCCTGTAATATACAAATTATGGTTTTTTATGAAATAAAAGATCACCTGCAGCTTTGCTTTGTATATTACTTGACTGGTGCACTGTAATATCCAACGAAAAATTATGCACATCATAAAGAAAAATTGCATTGCTACAACTATTTTTTCATCGCAGAGTAAGATGATATTGGTACATGTAATTTTGTGTCGACTGAAGTAAATACCTTGATATATACTAGATAGATATAGCAATATTACTGTATGGAAAAATGATCACCATATAACTGTTTTTCACTCACACCCAAATTTCTGTACGTACTATACACTTATACCGACAAATACCTAATCCGATTATATACTCTTTTTACATTATACAGTGTAATATTATGAAAATTACTCTTAACTGTTTCCATAAAAACAGGTACTAGTATTTTATCTTGGATTGACCGGCATTAACATCGAAAAAAATAGGCTGAGCTTGGATGCCGTAGAAATTAGTGACGCCACTGCAATATCCAAAGAGAAAATCCAGATTGCCATAGATTTATTTTTGTTGTATTCTCGTTATCCACCTCTCAACAGTTTTGTATTTTGCAAAAGTTGAATGTTAAAAATTGCAACCTCTGTAGCATGTGATCGTATGCAATACCAACATACCATTTCTCACCATAGTCCCGATTATTTTTGCCAAATGTTTTTGCGTTGGCACATTTCCGGGGAATTTCTTGTTTTGAAACTCTTAATTATTTGAAAATTGAAAAAAAATATCTAAGATGCAGGCACGATGCATCGTTTTTAAAAGTGTAGGGGTGGGAGGGGGGGACAGAACTACCCGACAGTCCTAACAAGCAAAACAAAAATAGATATCAAACTACATACAGTAATAGGCTTTTCAGGCATTTTGCAGCAGCATTTCTCAAAGCCGAAACACATATGTTAGAGGAGTATTCTCATAAATGTATTAATTGCTACATGAAGCAATAAAATGGAAACTCAAGATTATCAACATAACCGAGTCCTCCCACACCCAGATTCCTGTACCTATCATACCGTTTATGGACAGATAGCCTCCGTCCTAATCCGATCATATTCTTGTGGTAAATAGTCTAAGATTATAAAAATAACATGTCGATGTTTCCATAAAAAACAGGGTGGTTTTTTTTTCTCGGATGGCTAAGTTTAGTACATTATTCTTGAGATTTTCGTCCGAGATCGGCTGCCATATACACGAATGATGTCATAACTGTACTTAACAATAATACCTTTGGTTTATTTTTGCGTTGTCCTTATTTTCTCTCGCGGTATCATATCAAAAGTCTTTGAAGTTTTATTAAATCTGCAATTTGCACGAGTTTAATTTAAAACAACAGTATATATGCAATGAAAATTTATAATACTCATACAATCACCTACAAAAGACCTTCGAATTCGTAATCTAGCCAATATTTTTATACCAATATTATGAAAGATTATATCATTAACTTTTTCCACTCACACCCAAATTTCTGTATGTATTATAAATCAAGTGGCAGATAACTTTTATCCTTATCCTATCATGCGCTTATTTTATATATTCTAACATTAGAAAAATAACATTTACTGTTTCCATAAAAACGGGTCTTTTATCCCAGATTAACAGGCATTAACAGAAAACGTCCATTTAGCCGTTCTGTAAATTTAGCTGCCATAGAAACAGATGACGTCATCTTATATAAGTTCGGATTACCATGGATACAATCAAAACTCTGCTGGTTTTTTGGAGGGGGTATTGCGGTGGGTTTTTTGTTTGGAGGGGGGGGGGGGCTTTTGTTTGTTTGTTGTGTTGTTGTTGGGGTTTTTTTTGGGGGGGGGGGGTTGGTATATTTTGTATATTTTTGGTATTTTTGTAAATAATATCGGGTCATCACTCATGCATTAAGATGAAGAAAAAATCTATCGAACATATAATTTGATCTATATGTGTAGTTCGTACAGTGGATATATTATGCAATGTGAAAAATGTCGGTGCAGTAAGAGTACCCATTGCAAATTCAGCGTTGAGTTTGTTTGTGATTCTGCAAAATATTCTTGTTTAACTAAAGTACAATAAACATATAAAGCAGAATGATATATTAAAGCCAAAATTCTTCATATGTGAGTTTTCAAAACAACCTTTATTGATTTAAGAATAAGACAGAAACAACAAACATAGTACCGGTATTTGGAACAACCATGGCGGCGCAGGATGTCACCATATATCTGATGTTGTCCTTGCAAAGTTCCAATTTCTCATCGAAATATGATTTACAACCAGTAATCAATCTAGGTAATTAATTACATCACAAATCTATTGAATAAACACTCTTGCAGGTGTAAAAAAATATATATATATATTTACATATAACTTTCGGCAATTTTTTCGTGATTGAATGCCTTAGAATCTGTATCACACAAATGGACGGTATCGAATTAGTCCACGTGGTATCTTCTCCTGCAATTTGATGTCTTCTTAATTGTTTCTAAGAATCTGATTCTCTAACGACTATACCAGGTGCATCCTGTAGGTACGTAATTTATATAGCTACTGAATAAATTATTCTTAACATAACTTGAAATTATAGTCGTAATTTATTTTAGAGAGAGAGAGAGAGAGAGAGAGAGAGAGAGAGAGGTGATACAAATCAAAAAGGCGATTATCTATTTAACCTTGAATTATAAGACTTTTTAATGAAGGTGTAAAATGTCAAATAGGTTTTTGTCTATTTTATGTGATGCTATCTCAATCCTATTCCTACATACATACATCGATCCCCCCCCTTTAGATTTTTATCTATGTATTTATTTAATCGAATTAAGTGAAAGTTTATCTTTTCCAAAGGCCAATGACTTATTATGAGTTTTTATATACGAAGATTAAATATCTGAGATTTAAACATCTATAGGAACACAGATAATTTCATATCAGTGATAAATATCTCCTATTTGCATTACAGGATTTCTGATGTGCATTTATTTTAAATAACTTTTCAACAGAGAGAGAGAGAGAGAGAGAGAGAGAGAGAGAGAGAGAGAGAGAGAGGGGGGGGGGGAAGGAATTGAGGGGGTAATACTTCAATAAAATTCCCCAAATAAGACCACAAAAGTGAAAATAATTGTCGAAATGCAAAACCAAGAGATTGTAAAATTAGTTTTACTTATTAATTCTAAAAAAATAGGTCAGTCCCTGAAAATCCGGTTTGACCTATAGAATCTTTATCGATAGATTTCTTGGACTAGAGAATAATCATTGAACCCTTTTATCGAAGATAGGCGTGAACAAAAATTCTTCATTAATCAGCGTTTCTCTTCGAGCACGAGGTGGAGTAATTAATTAATTGACGATGTAATTTAGCCTTTGTTATTAAGACGGATGGGTATTTGAGCGTACGTGATTTTTGTCTTCACGTAATTGGTGAATGAAACTATCTGAATGTCAAAGCCTACAAGCATGGTCCCTCGCAAAAAAAGGGAAAGACTCAGATTTGTCAACATTTAATTCCCAGAAAACTGAAATCCATCAATGATGTACAGGTATTCCCATATAAACCCCCCCCCCCCCCCCCGACAATAACCACTTTTGATGGTCTGCACAGAATCGGTTGGAATAAAAAATGTTGGACAGTTGCGATTTAATCCAAGAACGTTAAGATATTTTGGCCAGAAATTTCATCAATTCAATTATTCCCCCCCCCCCTTGCAAAGGATCGGTTGTCGTAAGTTATTTTACGACATGAAGACACATGGCGAAAAATGGACACGGTTTACGATGGGATTGCGTGATGATGAATCAGTTTTAAACAAAGAAACGACAACCGGTTTGATTTATGGCAACCAGACCACGGTCCGCGTAACAACACGACATTTGATTTGTTGAATTTCGTGCTGACGTCATTTGACTGGGCAACCCGTTATGGAAGCACAACCGGAAGTTTAATTATCTATTTAGTTAACCGGACTTTGTTTACATCCTTGTTACTCAATTTATTTTAGGATTGTTTTTCGGTTGCAATGACTGTAATATATCAATCAACTTCACCTCGCGTTTGGTTTAGGGCAGGATAAAATTTTAAATGCATTTGTTGAATATTAACCTTTAAAAAAAAACAGCAAAGAATTTTCTATACACGAGAAATTTTGTTAAAATCGGTAATTGATTATATATATATCTATAATTCAGATTTTTAACTTGGAATAAAATGTTTTTTTTCTATGAAAATTAATCTAATTACATAACAAAGATAATGACGCCTGTAATTTACGTCAGACGGGCGGTCTTATTTGCAAAAACCACTACAAAGCTTTCGATGACTCGGAATCCAATTTGTGGTCTTATAAATAAAAATGTCTAGGAATTCCTCCTGTTGAGATTTCATTGACCTTTCTCAACGAGGGCAATCACAACATTTTTTGCATCCTCATTTAGGCGGGAAAACCAAACCGAGAATTTTATGAATCAGAAGAGGGCACTAGTCGAAACGTTAAATTCAAATATTGCAATGACAATCATTTTGGATGAAAACAAATAAATTGACGTCGGGAGTAAGCGTGCAAAACAATGAGGTAATAAAGAATTATAAGAATAAATAATTACATCAAATAAAGATTAAAATTAAATTAGCTCTAACTGTGAAAGGGGAGGGGGATGTGTGATCAATGACTTAAGCGGTCAATGGCCAGATAGGGTGTGCTCCGGATCCAATGTCTGTCGTAATGCACAATGGCATCGAATCGAAATTGTCTTTTAGAGATAAAGTGTGCAAATGTGTCGCCGATATGTATCAAACACAGAATACATTGTTTTCGACAACACAATTGTTTATAGCGCGGGCCTAACACTATTGCCCTCAAATTCAGAAACTGCGTTTTATTCATAATACATGTACATTTATTTTGATAAACCATACACATTGTCAAGATTCTTTTGGGGGGGGGTTTTCAAAAAATAAATTCTGCGTTTATTTTTCATAATTTCCCAAATCCTTTATTCCTTGTGCTTATATGGCTGTGTTACCGTGTATAGTTATTTCTTTCTACTTACTAAGATTTATCACACACTTGAAGTGACCGATCTAAATAGAAGAAAAAAGAATCATTCGACTTTGCTAATGAATTGATGACAACTAAAATAGATAGCTTTGTTTCGGAAAAAAAATTCATTAATCGTAATTTACCACCACCAAAAAAAAATTAGATTTAGCTAATCTTGCCTCAAAATAGAGGATAGTAAGTTACGTCGTAATTAATTTTATAACATTTCAGCTGATGTGTTCATGAAAACTATATTGATGGAGATGTGGGACATCGGCCTTAGATTTAGGTCCGCATTCGTCATTACCGGAGGCCATTCGATGTAGAATTTATACGTCTGCTTGTGTAGGTGTTGAAGATGAATGTCCATACGGTCACGAACAGACCCCTACCGACAGGCGAGGGACTATGATGGACGTTTGGTAATTATCCTTGGCGAAATGCTTTAATTTCTTTCCAAACACCAACCCTGACGGTGAAAAAAATAATCGACTCTAAAAATAGATGTGTGAATGCAATGTACAGTAATATAAGGCAAGGTGGCGTATATATAATTTCTTTAAAAGAAAAAATGCTTTTGAAGAATGCAAAAAGACAGATCTGGATATTTCAATTATTTCTAAAGCTAATATAGGGATCATAGCCAGGTTAAACGGCGATTAACGACATCATTTGCAATTAAATTAAAATCTGTCGCTGAAGGAATTTTCTTTTGAGATGTCTTGCACAGTAACCCATATTTGAATGACATTAAAGAGTCTATCTGAAGAAAACACCGCCTTTGTTAGAGGGAACTATTGTATAAAAGGCATTGTCTACTATACCTGAGACCAATAAAATATTTACATATATAAGTAATATTTCATAAATCAGGAAGATGTTGCATTTATAGAATATATTTGATGCCGTAGTATTGCCATTCAATTCTAACTGGTATTTTCATCCTCATCAAATTCTTTTAAACAGTTTTAAAACAGAGCCATATTCATTAAACAAGAACCTTCAAAGGCGCAATCTCAAATTCAAAATCGTCAATGTATAATGTATATTATGTACAAATATGAACTTCAAACACCTAATTAAAGACCGCCAACCAACAAGCTTCTTTTGGAATTATTACATTTTAAAAATATATTTTTTTCATTATTCTCAACTTGTGTTCATGTCAACATTTATATTACACTGTATGTAGTTGTTGAAATGTAATGTTGAAATGTAATTGTGTTACATAACATTCACTTCGCCGTATACTTACCAGGTTGTTAAATTAAGAGAATCGTCAAAAAAAGGACGTAAAGAGAAAAACAAATGAAGGGGCGTGTGAAGAAAGAATTTTTAATTTTTTTTTAAAAAGTCAGTTTTATTAATTATGAAATTTGTAATAAAATAATCCAACCGCTTAATTAAGCGTGGTATCACCTACTAATGAACATCAATGAAAGCTAAAGATAAAAGCCAAAGATCGAACCCGGCGTATACGGAACATGCCATTGAGCTCATTCATTGAGCTGGCAAGCAACAGCTTATTAAAGGATACGTTAATTTTCATTCAAGTTTTAGAAGGCCGTTTTGTGTCAGAACTCACGCGCGATGTAGCCCCTTGGGGGGAGTAACACCTACATCTCGTCACAATCGTTACCAATCATCACTATAGCTTCTTAAGCCTGTCCTCCTCCAGCACGAAGCAGCTATGGTTGAAGACGTATAGTTAGGATTCATTCGAATATGAATCAGAAACAGGGCAGATGCCCATAAAAATTACACGTTAGAATTGTGTGATTAAACCCTTGACAATGCGATGAGAACGTCTTTGATCTCTGCAAGTTGTTTTGTTGCATTCCTTGGGGGATAAATATCAGCAATCATTCAGCAATCATTCATAAATATTGTCGACTCTTAAGTTTCTCGTGTATGAACATTTTATTGAGCGGATACACTAGAAACCACATCCCTTCATCATTTCTAAATTTAGTAAACCGATTAAATGCCACACTATTATTTTAAATTTTTTTTTTTTTTTTTTGTTGGCTTGTATTTTATAGAAACATTTGCGTATTTTTCTTCAATTCAGTAAGGTTATACAGTTTTATTGCACAACTATTTGTTGTAAGCGTGCACGAAATCTAAGTACATTTTTGTTCGAAAATTCGATAAAACAAGTCGTAGTAATAGTAGTAATAACAAAAGCATAGTACATGTAGTAATTATCATAGTAGTAGAAGAAGAAGTAGCAGCAGTAATAGTAACAGCGGTGCATATAGTATTAATATTAGTACATGCAAAGTTAGTAAAATGGGGTAGTAATGTGGGTATTAGTAGATTATACTATACTTAAGTAGTAACAGTATAATAGCAGATTAAAGTGAAATTCACTTTAAGATATGAATTATATTATACCTAAGTACTTAGTCTAGTAGTAAATGTAAGTTATAGTATCTTATTAGAATAATTAATGTCATACTTGAGATTCAGAAGAGATGATACTAGCACTAGTTATAGGTAATTAAAATAATATAAAATAAGCAGTAATGCTTCCATGTAGTTACATGTAGTATAACTATTGTTAGTTTGTACTAAGTTAATATTCCTCGAACTTTTTCTAATTACAAATGTTATAGTAACCATAGTTCCAAATAATATTAAATGAAAAATTGTGTTTAAAGCAGCGGACATCTGAAGATTTACTATTTGTGGCATTAGTAGTTTATAAAAAAAAAAGTCAAATTATCACGGGATTAAGCAGTTGCAAAACATAAGTTTTCTTTGGGTAAATAAACGACCAACTGTCGTTAGTTTACGGATTTCCTGTATGTCCATAACGTTTCATTTTTCAGTATGTATCTAAAAAAACCAAAACAATGTATTTTTTGTTTTTAAAGGACAGGTAACGCCTAATTTGTAAGTCTCTATCTTTCTTTTGGTCAGTTTCTTTGATATAAAATGAAGTCATCGCATGATTTAATAGGGCGTACAAGGTAGAAACAACTATTTAGTTGCATTGCAAAGAAAACGTTAAATTTGTTACTTCTTTGACATATACATTCAGATTTGTTATCACTATATTGCATCCTAAAAGTATATAGTTTATTTTTTAACCAAACAAGAAAATTACACTTTATGAATGAAATAAAATTTATGAAACAATCCTAATCCTTTGAGAAAAAAATCGCAAACAAAGCATATCTTTTCGTATCAAGTAATAAACTCGACGCTCTTCCTTATGTTTTTGCTGTATTTCTGTGATTATTTAACGCTTTTTCTAGGCACAGTAGATGAAAAAGGTTGCAGACATTGTATGTTTAACGATGCTTGGCACATTTTCTCTCAATAGCTTCTGCTTGCTGAGCCTTTGGCCAGTTCTACACATCACTGACTGATTATCCATAAAAGAGGAATTCCAAGACATATCCCTTTACGGTTAGCATATAAACAGGAAGATCAAGTCATGATTGCTGCTCAGTTTTTTACCTCCGTGGGCAAAAGAGTCACGGTAGTTTGAGACGGGTGCAGGTCGTAAACTCTACTATACTGCAGTATGTGTGTGACAATGTCGATATCAGCTAGACACCTACGGTTCCGAGTTTGAACTCCTACCCGTGGAAATCATTGCACTTTCGTCGTGAGCGTTCAATAAAACGCCGCACACACGAAGGCCTAGAACCCATTTATGGAAATAAATTTATGATACAAATATTTATGGATGGCGAATTGGTCGTCGTAGACAGACGTCCCTGTTATTATAGCTTTGACGCCGTGCAGAACTCTTGGTGCTTTATGACATTATAATCTAACAGATAAAAATATAACATTGAAACGGATTCAAATGATGTGATGCTATTAAATTGTTTACTAAACTTTTTTATTATTTATGCCCATTTGGGTTTTTCTTTCAAAAGTTATTACTCATTATTTTCAAGTTTTAGGTAAAAAGTAAGATATATATTATATTCTACTTATTGTTGTAAATTTTCAATCCTTTCTTATTAAGCAACAAGAAAAATCAATGCTTTCCCATATAGACTGTATAAACTGGCGTCAACAACATTGTATATTTTGGAATATTTTTTTAAAATGTTGGTATGATTGTAAATATTTGTACATTTCATACGGGGTTTTAATGCTAAAGATGTGGTTATCTTAGAAACTCTTTATAGAAACCTAGAACGTAATAAAAAAAATATGTTTCTTGTGATAAAAAAGATTTGCAATGAGAACTCAATAATATTCCACTTTGAAAAACACCCCAAAGCCATGAGCACGTATAGGTATGGTATATATACGGAACAAATAAAATATCCCTATAGCTTCCGATGTGAAATTGTAATTACGGTCATTATGACTGTAGGGCCATTTTATTCTATCCTGGGTAATATTATTAAAGCCTTGTTAAGCGCAATTGTCCTATTACAGGACTAACAATTACCTTATACGGTAGCAAAAAACCTTTTTACCTAAACGATATGATGATAATAACTATACAGTACTTTTTGTTTCACTTCCCGACCATTGGATAATCCTTACACACCATAACTATTTTTTTTTGCTTTTTGCATGTCAGTTAATTATGAAGGTTTTAATATAAAACAAAGCTAAACTGGGTGAATTCGTTATGCGTTATTCTGTATTCAAGACCAGACTACATCATAAATGCCCTCTTTTCGCTCTTGATAAATTAATAAATACCTACTTACATGTATATCTATCACAATAAATTAGCATATTATGCATTTGCATAAACACATATAATGGATCATTCACCACCAAAAACAACTCATCTCTAATAAATAAAAAATAATTAGTAATTAAGTGCATATCATATGTATAAAAACAACTCATCTCTAATAAATAAAAAATAATTAGTAATTAAGTGCATATCATATGTATATCACCTTTATGCTCCTTTATATTTTCATCTAGTTGATCATTAAACAAGTCAAGATTTACTTATAAATACATTTTGCTTTATTGAAATTCGCCAGCAGTAATTACTCTTCTTTCTTTATTTTATATTTATAAATAAACTGTCTATCAAAAGTAAACCCCAAAAATTACAATGAAAATAAAAATATATTTTTTGATGATAAACATTTGGCCGAGACATGAATTAATTGCTTCTTATTTTTTTTAAAGCTTACTACAGGAAGACTATGGATAGTATGGCAAGCTGCTACATCTTGCAAACTAATTAATGACAATAAGAATTCAATATTACATATTTAGGCTTTTAAAACTTGACTAATATCTAGCGAATCGGCTAAGTAAACTGAGTGAAGGTAGCAATGGTATAATGCATGTAGGAAAGATCATGATTTTTTTTAAATATAGAGATATCCCATTATTGTCATCGCTAATTAATTATATAAAAATAAATAAGCGTTCACATTTTTCTCCACGTGGATACTCGTTATGGTTATGTGTTTTCCCCAGAAGGATGATAAGCAAAATTACGTCTCCTGTTATGGACATAAGCGGCCTCTTCAGGAATATCCTAATTAAGCTTACATGTTACAAACCTGCCGAAGATTATTGCTATGTAATTAAACGGTTTGTTCTTGTGTAACGGGTATTTGTATGCCTTGCGCATCAGTTGCATTTGGGAACATATACATGTACATGTATATATTAGCACCAGATCGGGGTTTTTTTACAGGTAGTTGTTTAACTAATACTTTGCATACTAAAATTGCTAAACTAGGATGTAATAATTTATTAAATAAATGTTCCGCAAAAAACAAACCAAACAAACAAAATTCCCCCCTACGTCAGATTTTGGAATATTGTCAATAAGAAGACAAGTTTAATTAAATCTTGTTGACAGCGCAAGTTGTAAATTTCAAAGTTTTAAGAATTAAAATATCATTGTGGATCCCAAATACGTGTATCTTTACCGATCTTGTTGCGATGACAAGAAATGGAAACCGTTATCATCCTAGGTTCATGCACCGTCTTTACTAGCTAACT
This sequence comes from Magallana ariakensis, assembly GCA_020458035.1. NCBI lineage: Eukaryota > Metazoa > Mollusca > Bivalvia > Ostreida > Ostreidae > Magallana > Magallana ariakensis. The sequence goes on from CM035813.1 coordinate 49,762,670, forward strand.
GACCGTGGAACAACTCATTCAACTTTCCTCCTTCTTTTCCTGGTGTTTTTTTTTTGTCTTTGGGAGGGGGTGGGGGTAGGGAGAATGCTATGAAAATCTGATGCCGCCTAGATACATTATTGCAATTGGTCAGATGCCCTTGACAAAAGTGTAAAGGAGCCAATAGAATTAAGCATTGATTATTCATAAAAACAAGATAAAAAACGATAAAAACATCAAGTTTAAAAGAGTTGAGTTTTCCCAGTCACTGAGCATGTGCAAGTTTTCGACAATGATCCTAGAACGAAAAAACTTTAGTTAATTAAATAAATGTGTTTCTTCTTCTGTATACTGATAGCAGACATACTGATAATGCAACGGTTCTCGACTCGTGGCTGTCAATATGTATTGTCGTTCAGTTAGCAGGCGATATCAAAATTGCGTTTAATTTAACGTGTTTTAAATCCAAAACTATTTATCATTGGCTTTATGAAAACGACGTACATGTACGACGTTTCGTCGCTTGTGAAATAATGTACCAAAGATGAAACAAAACAGTAACATTACAAAAGTAGGTAAAGATAATGACTTATGATAGTCCGATAAGTTTCAAACAATTGAAAGTCTCTATTTGCTTTTTTTCAAATCTGCTATGTTAATGTATATATTTAAATATTGTTTCTTGGAAATGTTTTACTGATTGGTTGATGTCTCACCGAGATTCTAATATATTCAGATGTCACCAAATGCCGTCACCAGATGCCGTTTTAAAAGTTAATCTTCACGCTCAGGGTTTCCTGTCAATAATGTTGCTTCATTATCGTGCCAGTGCCTACCGCACCAGAGTGTCTCGGTTTTCATGGACCAGCAACTTCAGCTCTTTGTAAGAGTAAGGATGCTACTAATATATCAGAACATGCGCGGATCTAAAGGGAGTCGCCCCCCCCCCCCCTGCAAAATTCAAATTTCTTTAAATAACATTTAAAAAATTTAAAAATACCCCCCCCCTTTGCAAACTCAAATAACCGTCGCTCCCCCCCCCCCCCCCCTATTAGGAAAAATTTTCTGAGAGTCAATCGAGTAATTCAATTTACAATATGTAACAGTGACTGTGTGTTTCACATTTATTTTGAAGCAGGGAACAAGTGGTATGCACATTATTTACATTTATCCTGGATCCGCGCATGCAGAAATAAGATTTGTCGCGGCCAAAGATCGAATCCATTGCCTCACACACACACACACGGATCGAGCATTTCAAACACAAGTCCACTTCAATAATCATACACTATTACAGAATCATTTATATTTCGAGGTGTTCAATTTTCGTGGAATTCGTTGGTACCTCTCACTTACTGATTAACAGACAACAACAAATTATGGAAGATATTGAAAGATAATTCAAAAAACCTATTTGTTAAATATGAAAATCTTAGCACTGGCCTTGATATAGACATATATACAAACGATACTTGTTCAAACTTTGATTGTTTACAAGGAATGGTATGTTTACCACAAAGTGTTTGTTTTAAAAGTGTTAAATGTGTTAATGAACTTGACCCAAAACTGGCAAAAAATTGTGTTAATTAGGAACTAGACCTAAAAAAAAAAACTTAGAACCATTTTAACAAGAGCTTGGACTTTGGGTAGTTGTGTCAAACAGCAATGTGACGCATGCCTGTCTATTTCACTATTGGCCACTCAGCCATGGCTCTAGATTTGTCTGGCTTTTGAGCTAAGACTACGCAGTCGATGTATATTATAAACCAGCGTCATTTTAACTTGTTTTGACGCAAGAAATAGACAGTAACGTTCTACTGAAAGTCCAAGGCCTTGTTAAAATGGTTCTATATCACAATCAGCGCTACATGTACGCTTTGGGGTCAAAATAAACGCGCAATTGCGTGATAGCAAAGAGCTGACATTTTCTTTTGTATCTTTTTCTAAATTAAGCGTCGAAATTGTTATGAATAGAGGAAATATTCAAGGATTTTATTAATCTGAAAAAAAAACCCACTTTCGTTGTTCATTGAAGAGAAGCATGGGCTTTTCAAAAGTCGCTTAAATTGCTGTTTCATTTTTATTTGGGAACATAAATCATTTATAGGATGTGAATGATGGATGATGCTTCCATTATCAAGCAGAAAAAATAATTAAATAGGTAAATAATGCACGTTCCGCCTTTTTTTCTAGTTCAACTTTCATGGCCCAGATTAAATGAATCAGGTCTCTGATAGGTATAAGGTACTCATTCAAAAAAATTTACTCAACGTTTGTTGCCAGTTTTGCGGCAAAATTTGCTAATTTAAATAAATTACCAGGCGGTGTTTCCATGAATGTAGACGATTTCAGTAATACATATGAATGACTCTGCCATCAACTTGTGTTTGATTAAGAAAAATTATTCTGATTCATGTGAGAGTTTAACAAATATGAGGTTTTGTATTACACAAAAAGAAGGGAAATGC